>JAWWEV010000018.1:1952372-1965762 GCA_035583235.1 Hafferia zeledoni
GATGGGGAATCCACCCCCTCTCTGGGCAGCCCATTCCAATCCCTGAGCACTCTCTCTGCAAAGAATTTGTTTCTGATATCCAAGTTATGTTGGGTTATCCCAAGGCTTTGAAAAAGAATGGCAGAAAAAAATACATACAGTTCATTTTCACTGTAAGGTTCAAAGAGCAACAAATATAAAAACAACAGGAAAAAACATCTGTTTGCCACAGAGAAGATGCAAAAGGATCACTGGGAATGTGATGGCAACAGAAGGGATCCAGGAATCAGGGAAAGCAAAGCCATGGGATTTCCAGCCACCACTGCCCGTGTTTGCCTTCCCTGGGCAGGGCAGGGATGCTCCAGACCCCCCAGGCACAGCAGGGGCAGAGGAATCAACTGGCTCATTGTTCCCAGTGGACAAACTGGCCTTTTCCTGGCACAGGGACTCACAGACAGGCCCTTGTGTGAGCCCAGGGTTGGGCACTGCCAGAGGGGAAAGGAAGGAGAGGAAGGGAAGGCAAGGCCAGTGCTGTGCTCTGAGCAGAACGTCTGAGCCTCAGGAACCTCCAGAGACACAGGGAATAAATCACTGACAACTCAGCCTTATCACAGAATCACAGCAGGTGGGGCTGAAGGGACCTTAAAGGTCATGTCTAAAAGCTCAGCCAGTCCCATGGGCAGGGAAACCTTCCACCAGCTCAGGGCACTTGGGCACTTCCAGGATGGGGCAGCCACAGCTTCTCTGGGCACCCTGTGCCAGGGCCTGCCCAGCCACCACCCAGCCCCCCAAGTGCCAAACCTCCCTGCAGGTATTTATGGGGCTTTTCTCCCTTCTTCCCCACAAAGCAGTGGTTTGCATGGCTGTGTGTGAAGGCACAAAGCAGCTGGCATTCTTCTGCCTAAAGCCTTTAACATTCTTTGGCTCCTGAAATGGAAAAATCTCAGCAAATGAGATCTTAATAAATGGAAAGAGCTGCAAAACAGCCTTTCTGCTGGTGTGCTTTGCTCCTGCTAATGGAACACGGAGATAAAACCACCGTGGTTGTGTCTCCCACCCTTCCTGCCCGGGCAATCCTGGCACCAGGAGGTGCCCCTGCAGCAGGATGAGGCTTCTCCAGCTTCTCCAGCCTGGAGGAAAAGGCAGCCTGAGCCTCCCCAGAGCTACAAGCACTTGTGAGGAGGAACATCTCCAACCCACACAGGTGGAAGAAGGCAAGGAGGGGAGAGATGGCCAAGCTGCTGTGGGTGCAGCTGAGCATCAGTGCCCAGCTGGGACAGCAAAGGTGGCACAAGGACACCCCCAGGAACTGCCATTCAGGGAGGGAGGGAGGGCTTTGGTCCAGCATTTACTCTGGGGAGCACACCTGGAATGGGACAGGGGATGCTGCAGGGCAGGAGCACAAAGGCTCCACTGCAAGGGGTTCTTGTCCCATCAGGAAACACCTCCTGCATCCCCCAGGAACCAAAAACTGCTGTGAAGGGGAAAACAAACTCTCTACAGATCCCTCTGCCTTGCACTGCTGGGATTGGACTTCTTGGCAGGTTTCAAACCTTGGCTTTTATAACCTCAAAAGCAAAGTGTTAAAGGCCCAGAGAAGCATCACAGACTGACTGTTCCCAGACAAAAACTGCACCCCTGTGGAGAGGCAGGATCAGGTTGTGTTGTGTGAGGGAATTCAGGTCTGGGTATCAGAGGAAATGCTATATATTTAAAGAAAAAAGGGGGAAAATGGGGTGCAGAGCTGATTGAGGAGATGCTGGGACAGAAACAGACCTTTGGGTTTAATTGTATTTATATCCTCTGTTCCCACAGCCAAGGCCCAGGATGAGGAACCAGAGGGATGCTCAGCTTCTCCCTGAAGGAGAAGCACCTGTGGGAGGAGGGTGGTGGGGCAGCAACACTTCAGTGCTGGAGCCTCTCTAATCTCTGCTCCAGCCCCAGGAGCTGCAAAGGCCATTACCAGGCAGCGTCAGCAGCTCTGCAAGAGGTCAGCCAAGACAGGCCTTTCCATGTGAAATGGTTTTGTTCTTACAGAAGAAAAAAAAAGCCCAAAGAGGAATTAACAGCTCTCAGCATCCAAAGCCCAGCTCGAAGTGCTGGGGATGGGCTGCACATCTTCCCATCAGCCTTCCCTCTCTGACCCTGCAGTGCTGCTGCTTCCCAGCTAAACACCCGTTTTCTGGGGCTGGGAGAAAGCTGGAGAAGGACTTAGGACAGGGTGGGCAGGCCCTGGCACAGGTGCCCAGAGAATCAGAATCCCAGACTGTTCTGTGGGACCCACAAGGATCATCGAGTCCAACTCTTCAGTCAGTGGCCCACACGGGGGATTGAACCCATGACCTTGGCATTAGTACAGCCAAGTTTTAACCAACTGAGCTGATCTCAGGGTTAGAAGCTGTGGCTGCCCCATCCCTGGGAGTGTCCCAGGCCAGGTTAGACAGGGCTTAGAGCAGCCTGGGCTGGTGGGAGGTGTCCCTGCCCATGGCAGGGGGTGGAACGGGATGAGATTTAAGGTCCCTTCCAACCCAAACCATTCCAGATTCCATGACCCACCCAAGTGTGGGGCACAGAACAGGAGCTGCCAGGATGGGCACCATCCAAACCCAATGCCCCACGAGCGAGGTGGGACCCCAAGGAGCAGACAAACATCTCTCCTCCTCCTCCCCAATGCCCCCAGAGCCCAGGGAGGCAGCTCAGTCCTCCCCTCCCTCCCAGAGCCCGTGGCTCTCCCTGCAGTGCTGGGGATGGCACTGCCTGGTCCCTGCCCATCCCCTGGCAGCGACAAAGAGCCGAGTCTGCTCTGCCAGGAAACCCACCCTGTGGTTCCAGGGGCACTTCAAAGCCCTCAGCAGCAGAGGGATGGCCTTCTGGGCTGTGGGAGCAGCAGAGTCCAACCCACACAAACCAGCAGTGTTCCAGACACCCAGGTTTAACCAGCAGCAGCTCCCACCAACATGGGATGTTTTTCCTGAGTTTTTTTTATTTAACTCCTCCTTTCCAGTTTGCCCCATTTTTTTTTTCTTTTTGCTAAAACCAGGCTCAATCTCCCACACCACACCCCCCCCCTTTTTGGGTCTGAGCATCCTCCCGAGGTAAAATGCTGAGTTAGGTATTGGAGCCCAGGAAAGGAGGTGCCTTTGATGAAGAGCAAATCTCCAGACTTCAATCGTTTTGGGGAGTGCCACACATTTAATAAGTTATTTCCGTGGAAAACCTGAGTAACTCAGTTATGAATCAAGCCTATAAACACCTCTCACTCATCAAAGTGCCACAAAAAAATCTATTACTGGGACTGTGAACACAAGACTCTCTCTACAGGTCCACTGGAAGAAGCCAAAATTCCTCCTTCAAAACATTCCCCGTTTTCAAAGGTCATAAATACAGTGGCCACTATTCAGCAAAGCCCCTCAAAAAGCCAAACAGGCACAGCAGAAAAAGGAAAGTTCAAACAAAGACCTTCCATGGGATCCGGGCTGGGGAAGGGACACAACCAGCTACATCAAAGGAACTTTTACTACCTAGAAAGCCCCATCCAACCCCTAATAGGGTGCAAGAATGGAATGTTTTGGCTACAAAGATTAAACTAATTTACTTTTAAGTAACTTGCTTACTTCCTGATGGGTCTTTTTTGAAGAGGGATGTTTAGGTGCTTGGAGAAGTGAGGGGGGTGATTATTCTGTGATTCCAGGCCAAACATCAGAAGTACTCAATGAACCACAGACAAAAACATATTTTCTCTGGGTGTTGTACCTACTCCAAGAACTTCCAGGTTGAAAACATCCAGGCTAGCTGTGAAAATCCATCCCAGCTCCAGGTGAGAGAGGGGGGAACAGCAACTCTCTCTCCTTCTCTGCAGAAATACACGGAGAAATTCAGTGTGTTGCCTTCAGTGCTGCCCATGGAGCCTTCACTTCAGGGCATCATCCTGCCTGGCACTACCCTGGCAAGTTCTCCTACACAGGGAGCTCTGTGGACACTCCTAAACACAGAGGCATCATCTGCAAAGCAGCTTTAACCCCTGCACAGGGCCAAATCTTGGTGAGATCAACCTTCTCCCCCCACCTTGGGCACCAGGCAGGCTGTGCTGCTCCACAGAGAAGATTCCAAGGCTCTGGCAGCTGGATTTCATTTTTTCCCTCCTCCTTCTGGACTAGGGACAGCCCCAGCTGCCCACACTTTTTAGGACAGCTCTGATTTAGACCCTGAGATTACCTCAGTTGGTTAAAACTTGGCTGGTCATGGGTTCAACCCCCTTTGTGGGCCATTGACTTGAGAGTTGGACTTGATGGTCCTTGGGGGTCCTTCCAACTCAGAACAGTCTGGGATTCTGTGAGATTTACCCACATTTTGCAAGTGCTGTCTGTTGGATGGTTGTAGCAGAATGATCAGCCATCCTGACAACCCAAAGGGAAAGATCTTCTGGCACATCAAGCAATGGATGGCCATGGGGAAGGGAAGATTTCAGCTCCATTCCCAGCCATGCAACAGCTGCCCCACCTACCCTGGGAATGCCACTCACAGGGAAAACCACATGGGAAGGAGGGGCTTCCCCACTGTTTCAGCTGAAGAACATCACCTAAAGATGCTCCCTGGGGCAGCAGCTCCTCGGGATGCAGCAGCCCTGGCTGAGCACAGGATGCTGTGGGAGCTCCTTCCCACCCACCCCTCTCCACACCAGAAGTGCTGGAGAAGGCACTTCCCTTGCAATGCCTTCATGTGACCAATGACAAAGGGACATTTCTCCACCTCCCAGTCCAGAAGACACTTTCCCTCCTGGAAAACAGTCTTTTTGGAGGCTCTTTTTGGATGCTCTTTCTTGCCTCAGCACAACCTTTACTTCCCTCCTTGGGAGACCTTCAGTACAAACCATCTCTTCCCATCTCCAGCAACTTCCCCAGTGCTGCCTCACCCTTCACAAAACTAATTTGCCCTCCCCACACTCAGCTCTGCCTTAATCTCAAGACCAAAAGCCTTGCATTGGGAGCTCATAATCCACAGGAGGTTTTTTTACTAACAGGTGTCACTTCTTGAAAAGTCTTTCTTAAATTGGTGCTTGCTCAGCCTCAATGACTGGACAACACCTTCAGATGCTCACTATGAACCCAAGTGGGACGTTCCCTGCTGGGTTACATTGCTTATGGATGAGGCACTGCCCTCAACAGGCTTTGGACACAATGAGGAGCCCACCAGGCTACAGGATCAGTGATCCCTTTTCCTTCTGCTCAAAAAAACCCCCAATCTCTGAACTCCAGGAGGTGCCAACTGAGCTCAGTGTGGTGAGCACAAAAACCCACCACCCTCCTGTAAAGTCACTGGTTCCTGTGGATTTATCACCAGCCCAGAAAGATCTGCTGTGGAGCAGAGCACACCTGCACCTCTGTGCCAGGGACAGCACTGAGAGCCCAGGGATGGATCTCCCAGAGCTTCCTCACCTTCCCTCTCAGGGATTAATCCAGGAGTCACCCTGTGCTTTGAGAAGTTGCCTTTGCTGGCAGCCCCAGGCAGGGCCAGAAGCTGCACATGACCAAGGGCAGGTTATTCCTGTGGAGCAATCCCAGCCATCCAGAGGGATGTTCTCCCAAGGGGATTCAACACCCAAGGCCACCCATGGCCACCTGGGAGAAACACCAAGCAAAGAGCTCCACTCTGGAGCAACTGGAAAATAGATGCCCTTCAGTTCCTGTTGGCAAACTGAAACTATGGAGGAAAGCTGTTTAATATAAAAACATCTGACAAAGCACCTCCAGGATGTGCTTTTTTGCATCAAAGGAGTAGCTCTTGGCAACAGGCTCGTTCCTCCAACCAGGAGGAGTTTTAGCCAAGCCCTGATTGTTGTAGACTGCACAGGGTTAGACAAGCCAGCAAAATAACAGTTAAATATGAAAGAAAAAAAGAAACCCAAACCATTACTGGCCCAAATAAACATCTGTCTGTGATTAAACTGGATGCAGAGAGATGTTCTGCCTGGTTTTTAATGGATTTGTTTCTGCAGGACTGGAGGAAGAAAGGATGAAAAGGCTCCAGGGTGTTGCTGGGTCAGCCCCAACCTGCAGCTCCCACCCAGCCCACGGAGGGACACACAGAGTCAAGCCTCAAAAAAAACCCAAACCAACATTTCCCCCCCAGAAGAAACTGCTGCCCTATTAATGAGAGAAATATCTTTTTTTCTTCTCTTCCCAGATAGTTCCACAATCTCTCCCCAGGCCGGAAAGGGCCATGTTTGCCCAGTTGCCACACGGATCCGCCTGACAGATTTAACAGGCTTTTTTTTTTTCCTACTAACACACAGGATCTTCATAAATTTCCTTGGGAGCATAAATCCTGCAGCCTGTTATTGCTGGGGGGAGAGGAAGAGAGATGTTCACTTTCTCCATTCAGTGGGTTTTAAAATATGCTTCCTGAAGATCATCCTAAATATTGCTGGAAGCAGAAAAACCCCTCTGGCTCTGCCTGGAGCTGTGGCATCACTTCAGCAGGGCTGAGTCACCAGCTGGGATGTTCCTGCCTTCTGCCTCCCTCTGGAGGGACTCTGCTCCCCAAATCCAACACCCCCAGCCCCATCACTGCCCTGGAAAAACTCCTCCATCTTCCCAGGCTTTGAAAAAATAAAAATCAGAAATAATTTAAATAAGTTCCAGCCTATTCAGTGTCTCTGTTTACAATTCACTTAAGAGTTGGACTCGATGATCCTTGTGGGTCCCTTCCAACTCAGAATAGTCTGTAACTCAATTTCTCCTCTCTGTTAATTCCCACTCATCCTCCACCAGCATCAGAGGAAGTCACCAAGCAGAGCTCATCACCTCACAGAGCTCTTCCATCCCCTGGACCTCAGCAGAGCTGCTGGAACAGACCCAACCAGTGCTCCCACTTTCAGGGGGGAAACAACTTCCCTCCACTTGGGAGTGCAGAGAGAATTCATCCTTCCTCCAACAAACCAACCCACCATTTCTTCTTCTGGATGCACATTTGCAGCTATAAATGGGTTCACCAACAGAGTTTTAGCACATGGGAAGTGAATTGATTTAGTTCAGAAGAGAAGTATTTTGGGGAAAAATAAACCAGCACCTTCCCTGGCTATGGCCAAGGCAACACAGAGACCTGCAGGAGGATCCTGAGCTGCAAGACCACCTTTTGCTCTCCCCTTCCCCTCCTGCAGAGTCCTTGGGACCTGCAGGATTTAATGCCACCACTGCCCAGAGTTCTGGTTGGTGCCTGTAGGAATTCCTGGGGCTTTCTCAGGCAGACACCACGCTGGGCAAGGGGAGGGCTGAGGAGCTGGGCTGTTCATGGTCTCTGGGAGAGGGTCCTTGCCAGGGATGGGGAGGGATAGATGGTCCTGTGGGACTGAGGGAGGAGGCAACCCCAAAGGGCCCACAACATCTGCTCCAGCACATCCCCACCACCCCCAAGCAGTTCCTGCAGCAGCAGCAGCAGCAGCAGCAGGAGCACATCCCTCTACAAGCCTGGCAAGTCTAACGGGTACAGCAGCTTCTTGGCATGTGCTGCAGGAGCCAAGTCTGAGGGGAAGGGAAAAAAAAAATTACTACAAATGTTCCACCAATTATGAGTCACGAGGCTGAGCTTTTGTTCCTGCCTTGCTGGAGTCTGCCCTTTCCCTGGTATTTCCCCAGCTCCGGGTGGGAGCCCTGGGGATGCCGAGGCTGTGCCAGCTCCCAGGGGACAGGCACGGCCCCTGTGCCAGGGCCACCACCTGGGGCTGCAGCACAACTCCCAAACCAGCAGGTTTCCTTCAGCTCCATTCCCAGGAAGAAATCAATCTAATGAGGGAAAGCTGGAGCCCCTCTTGGTGCCCTCAGGAGCCTGAATGTGACGCTGCCTGAGCTCAGGAGACAGAAAGTTCAGGGCCAAACACCTCCAAGTGCCTTTTCCCAGAATCACAGATCATTCCAAGCCATCACACCTCACTCAGGGAAACAGGGACATCCCTAAGCCAAGGGAAATGCTGTGGCTGGATGCTGGTCCTTGCACAGACAACTCTGTTTCAGGACCCAAACACTGTGAAGCTCAGAGGAGAGGGCTCTGGGGTGCCATCCTTGGATCCAGGTCATCACACAGAAGGGTCACAGCCACCCAACTATCCCCAATTTGTGTTTCCATTAGCACTGGAAATGGAAACACTTCCATTTTATAGTGAGCCTGCCAGTTCATTGAAGACTTTTACTCTTAAAAGTGGCATCATAGCCATGAAAGGTTCTACTTCAAAAAGAGAGTGTGGTTTTTTAAAAAATTTATACATATGACAGAGATCATCTTTTCCCTTCATGCTAAAACTTCCTGTTTAGAAGTTCATCAAGTAAAGGACCAACAGAAGAAGAAGAAGAATGGTTCTCTTTGTTATCCAAAATTGAATTTTGTGGTTTTAGTAGGAAAAGCCTTTTTGATGATCAAAGCTGCAGCAATAAATAGTAGTGGCTTGATGCTAGATCCAAAATGGACTTATTTTTGGAAGAGGAGTTAAATGCACACTGAGCTCCTTTGGTACACAAGAGGAGGGAGGGAAGACCATGTGCTTTGTGTACCCTTTCCACAGACCTACACTTGAAGCAGAGCTATTAAAGAAGCTGAAATGCAGAAACAACAAACTGAACCGTGGCAGGTAGGCTGGAGCCTAAGTGGGTTTTTCCCTTTTCCTGGCCTGTGATGACATGTATGGGTTAACTTGAGCAGAGCTCTTCTCCCCTTTCAGCAATGGTGAGCACTGGGGACAAATAAATCACCCAGCCCCAGACTCTTATTAAAAGTTACACCACTGGAAACACGGGGGGAGAGCAGGGATCCGATTTCAGGCCGATCTCAGTCACGTGTCATCATTATATTGTTCAAGGAAAAGTTAAAATCTCTCCTCTAACTCCACACAACCCACCAGATGTCCCATAAAGCCTCTGTGGGGAGGGATGCAAAGCTGTGGCCCCCTCTGGAGCCTCCACTCCCACCTCGGCTGCTCTAATTAACACCAATTAGCACGTCCTGATAAAAGCCACGGGCACGGGGAGCTCTGTGGACCCACATCCAGCCCCAGGAATGTTTGTTGGGAATTGCAAACACATTATTTGTTATAGCACAGGCCAGGAACGCTCCAACTCCTGCCTATCAATTGTTCCCCTGCCACGGCCACTTGGCAGCACAACAGACACCGACGGCTGGCACGGCCCGGTCCGGCACGCGGCGGCACCACCATGGCCACCCCCGTGCCAGGGGCACCTGAGAGGAGCAGGGAACATCCCCACCACAGGGAAATGGAACATCCCCACCACAGGAAATGTGCCACCACACCACGGCACTGCTCCTGGAATGCTCTTTACGGAGCTGGGATCAGCTTAAACATCCCAAGGAAGGAGCAGGTCTTGGAAACCATCCGTGAATTCTTTCAGGAGAACACCAAGGGGAAAGCCATGACCAAGGGATCAGCTCCTCAGTGGTGCCCCTTCACCACCACCAGCTTGCAGCTTCCCTCAGAGAAGGCAGCAAACTCAACACACAAGTGCTCAGCAATCAGGGAACTCGGCATGAGGTGCCCAAGCCCTGCCCAACCACAGCTGCTGAAAGAGGCACATGGGGATCCACCAGGACCAAGGTTTGCCTGCCTTCATCTCAGTTCTCAGATCATTCACCAGGCAAAGAAGGTACTCCTGGTCCTACAGACAGACCAGTCCTGTCACTGCATGGTCAGCCCCAGTCTGGGATGAGGCACCAAGGAGAAAGATGCAGAACCATCACTGCAGCCAGAGCCAACACCAAGCCAAGGAAAGCCCCAACTCCACCTGCTGTCAGGTAAAACCACCTCAGGCCTTCCAGAGCCCCATTAAATGAATGAAAGGTTGCAGGGGTGGGGCAGAGCAAAAACCAGGACCTAATTAAGCCAAGCTTTGTTCAGGAGCTTCAATGGCACCGTAGCTGGGAGCCTGCCCATGAAAGCAGGGACGGCACCGCGGGACCAGCACCCAACAGGTAACACCAGCCGGACGGACCCGGCAGGAACCACCACAAAGCAGCACCTCTGGAACGGCCTCTCTGCTCCTGCCATGGAAATGGGGAGGGTGCACAGCCCCACCCCACAGCCCCACATGGCCCTGGAGCTTGGGAGAGGTCCAGGTGGCTTCCACAGGGGACACGAGTGGCCACCTCCCAGACATCCCCACTCATCACACAGACAGCACCTACCACAACACGCAGAGCTCTGGTGCCTCTGACCAACCAACTCAAATAACTGCTATTTTTTTTCCTTCTTTTCACACCAAGACCACAAACCAACAGCAAAGACCACCAAGTGCCCCATCCCCTCCTGCTGTCCTGCCCCAGCCCCCAGTGCAGCCCACGCGGGTGGGAAGGAGCAACATCTGCCAACCTGAGAAATCTCCGGGCGTGACGTTGGGCGAGTTTGTAGCCTCTGTTTCAGTGTAAGACAACGTGGAATCTGATAGATCTGAAAAAAATTTTAAAAAAAAAAGCACTTTTAGTCCTCCTGCACTACATGAGCAGCCCCTGGCTCTTCAGCTTCCCACCACCTCCCCCAGAGAAACTCTGCACCCAGCCAGAAAGCAACGATTAACTTTGTAGCTCTACCACGCAAATGCAAAGCTTGGATTGCCTCGACCACAAAAATAACTCCAGTTAAGTTGATCAAACAAGTAGGAACTTGGTGCTTACTGGATAAAGTTACATTAAGCCTCTAAACAAGTCAGAGTTACTATACTTAATTATCACCATTAAAATTCTTGAAGCTGTTTATTCTTGCTTCCTTCCTTCCTTCCTCTTTGCTGAAGCGAAGGAAACTTTGTTTTAACAAGTTAAGAGTCTTTGTTATTCTCTCTTGCTTACACCCCTCTAATTAAGTGCTCAACTGTTTGCTCACAGATTAACTATTATTTTTCCAATCAAACAAGCCAGTGAAGCAAATTTCACTCCCTGGCTGTTGTTTTAATAAAGTCACGTGTTGCTCACTATCATCTCTCCCTGCAGCACAAGCACTTTCCAAAGGGAATTAACTTGGAAGGGGGAGCGCAGGGAGGGACAACTCCTTTTTTTTTTTTTGCCTCCACACCTAACAAAAAAAAAAAAAAGCAAAGAAACCACAAGCAGCAACTTTGGCTTTGCAGGACGCTCTGGTCAGGGCTCTGTGGTGACAGAGGCGCCGGTGCCCCCGGCGGGCACGGGGTGGCTGCACCACGGGGAGATCCCAGGGCAGGGACTCACCTTTGGCACGGGCAGCGCCCGCCTTCCCTCGGGGCTGGGTGGGACAGGCAGGAAGGCGGTCCCATTCCTATCCCCTGCCAAACCCTCGCTGTCTCCTCCCTGTCCCTGCCTGATGGGGACCAGAAGGGGCTCCCACTGGTCACCGCTCCTGGCACAGTCGGAGAAAGCACTTGGCACAGATGGAGAAGCCCCACAGCTGAACTGGTGCCAGCAAAACCCCCCAAGGGACATGGGATTCCTCCCTTCTTTCCCATGCCTTTGCTTCCCATCCAACCAAGCAAGAAGCAGGTGCTGAGAAAGATGGTCAGGATGCAGCAATGCCAACTTGAAACACCTCCAAGCCAACGTGCAGCACACACAGGACCAGGATCCAAGGCTGCCAGGCTCTCCAGCACCCTTCATTCCATGCCCAGCCTACCCAGCCCAGCAGCTTTCACTACCTTTGCTTTGAAAACCTTCCATAATTCAGCAGGAAAAGGGATAATCCCACCCAGAAACGACACAGAGCCGAGTTTCAAAGACTTTACATCCCGTTGTAACAAGCAGAGGAAGGGTAAGAGCTGGTTCCTCCGTGGTTCAGAACAGCCAGGGCTCCATGGCAATGGCACCCAGGAGCTCCCACTCCCCCCTCTGCTCCCTCATCCCACAGATTACACACGCAGACAAAACATGACGTCTGGGAACCTTTCATTACGCCTTCATTAAAAATAGAGCTTCATATTATTTTGGAAAATATGCATGTGTCTGCATGGTAATTTGGGAGGATAAACTCACAGCCATTTACTTCTTAAAGCCAGTCAGGTGATGCTTGCTCAGAAATAATGAGGAGCCATAAAATCCCGACTTGTTGGCTTTTGCCTGCCGTGCCAGGGAGGGCTCTCAGAACCAGCACCGGGACTGCACCATGAAAGGCTTCCCGGGAGATCAAAAGACACAAAACACGTACCCAGTGGCTTTTGCTCATCGTTAGGAGACAGCCGAGAGTAGGGAGGTGGTGGAGACTCTGGAAGAACAAAACTTTAGGTTAGTGCTGTGCTCAGTTTATCAGCAAACCCTCCCACTTTATCTCTTGGGGTAGGAACTTTTCCAAGGTTATCAACACTCAATGGAAAAAAACTCACTTGGGAGCAACTGGAGAGCAAGTTTTCCCAGTTTTTGAGGATTGGGGGGGTCCACCTTGACCATTCAAAGTGGGCTTTATTACTAAAAACACTGCAAGTATCCCCTACACCCCTGTCCCATACCCACACCTGGACACCCACACAAAACATCACGAGGCTTCCCAAAAAACAGTGTTTCCATCACCTGCAGCAGGAGACAACCTTCCAACCATGACTCCAACACACATAGACTTCACAAGAGCTCCCCAAACACTGAAAAAGGCTGTTGGGTGATGAAAAGACACTCCTCTCTTGGCACATAAAGGCTGACACCAGAGCCAGGCTGGCTTCAGCCAACAAGCCACCAAACTTTGGTCCCTCCCAACAGGGGCCTCGGCACACACGTGACAGCCCAAGGGGCCTCTGGGATGCTGCTCTCCTGACCTCCAGCCCACAGAGCTCCCCAGCACACGCTGGGCTTTGAGCAGGACTGCAGCAAGTCATGTGCTCCACGTTCAGCAAGTGCTTTGCTGAATCAGGTCATTCAACTGGCTCTTGCTGTCCTTGTAAGGGTCAAGACCATGCAAGAGGCTGATGAAGGTCCTTCATCAACCCTGTGCCTTGATTAGAGGGTTTTATTCCCTTTCCACAATATGATAGTGACGTGTTTCTCAAATTATAACTTGCCAAAATTGAGTGTACAGCCAGCTGGGCTGTATCATGGCACCAGCACTGACTTCAGGGAGAAACTGGACTGAGAATCAGTGGCATCACATTGACCCCAGGGTACTGAAACGTGGGGGTGCTCCTCAGCATCCACACAGATCCAAGAGATCCTCAGCCCAAACTGCAGCTCAGCTCGGGTGAGTTCACCAAAGAGAACCTCAGCACCTCCAGTGGGATGGCTCTGGGGTCATCCACTGCTTCTAAAAGGTTCCCCATCTCTCCTAAGGGAGCAAGATGCTGTTCTCAGAGGCTGCCTGAGAGTTTCAAAACAAAAAATAATCACAGAATGGATTGGGTTGGAAGAGACCTCCGAGATCAGCAAGTCCAACCCTTGATCCAACCCCACTGTGATCACCAGCCCAGGGCAC
>JAWWEV010000018.1:1973635-1987604 GCA_035583235.1 Hafferia zeledoni
CCCTCCATCCCTTGTCCCCAGTCCCTCTCCAGCTCTCCTGGAGCCCCTTTAGGCACTGGAAGGGGCTCTCAGGTCTCTCTGGAGCCTCCTCTTCTCCACCTGAACAATCCCAGCTCTCCCAGCCTGGCTCCCGAGCAGAGGGGCAGCATCACACCCACCCTGACCTGCCCAGGGCATCCCTGACTGTGCCAACACCGTGGCCACCGTGGCATGGGCGGCTGCTGGCAGGGGTGGGAGCATCCCCACGGCTCCTGCTGGCACCCCAGGGGGAGCAGAGCTGCTCACCTTCTCCTGGAGGAGCTGGGGCATCTCTTGCCTTGCCAGGAGATGCCCATTTTGATGCATTTCAACCCCTGCTCAGTGATTAGTTTGCACTTGCACTCCTCCAGCTGGGATCAAGGTAATCCCATCCAGGGATCCCATCCAGGGATCCCATCCAGGATCCCATCCAGTGACCCCACCCCATGATCCCACCCAGTGATCCCATCCAGGGATCCCACCCAGGGATCCCACCCAGGAATCCCACCCAGGGATCCCACCCAGTGATCCCACCCAGGAATCCCACCCAGGGATCCCACCCAGTGATCCCACCCAGGAATCCCACCCAGGAATCCCTCCCAGTCATCCCATCCAGGATCCCATTCAGGGATCCCACCCAGGATCCCACCCAGGGATCCCACCCAGGGATCCCATGCAGTCATCCCATCCATGGATCCCACCCAGGGATCCCATCCAGGATCCCATCCAGGAATCCCTCCCAGTGATCCCACCCAGGATCCCACCCAGGGATCCCATCCATGGATCCTACCCAGGGATCCCATCCAGGATCCCACCCAGTGATCCCATCCAGGATCCCATCCAGGATCCCATCCAGGATCCCCCCCAAATCCCCCGGGATCCACGGCAGGTGCTGCCTTTGCTGCCCGTGGGCCTTGGGGGTGAATCAGGGGCACAGCAGCCAAATTTGCTTAGGGATGAGCTGAAATTAAGTATCCTCCAAAACTGAGCAGGACCAGGAAGGAGAAAAAAGAGACAAAACCCCAACAGAAATTGGCCAAATGCCTCAGTTGCCCAGGAATTAATGTTAATGAGTTAATGGAAGGGCACAAGGCAGGAGCTGCTGAGTTTCCAGGCTTTGCAAGGCCCTTCCCACGAGTCTGTGCTGTGGGTGGGGACAAGCTGACTCACACTTTCCAGGGCTGGAGTAACATTTCAACACCCCAGTGCTCCAGCCTTGGGGACTGATGGCAAAGAGCACATTCCCAGCAGAGTGGTTGGGAAGGGGTTTGGACTAAATGTTTTCTTGGGTCAGAAAATGTCAGTTTGGCAAAGCCAAAACTTTTTTAAAAAAAATTTTTGGTAGAAAACTACCAGTTTCCACGAAATGCTCCTTGGAAAAGTTTTCTGGGAGCAAGCCTGGATTTCTAGTCAAACCCACAGGGGTAAAATCATCTCCCAACAGGTGGTGATGGCACCTGTCCTTGGTGGTCCCATCCCAGGACAGCCCCCTGCTTGGAGCAGGGACATGGACTTCTTTAAACCCCTCCTGGGTGGAGCTGGGCCAATTGGTATAAATAATCAGTTATTTAGAGAGAAAGAATCCAATTTTTAATGCTGGAGATGAGAGCCCTGATCTGAGCTGGGGTATTGGGTTCAGTTCCCTGGTTTGGGTCAGGGCAAACAGGGCTGGAAAACCCCAAGGCAGGCAGTGCCACGAGTACAGGACCATCCCCTGTGCTGCTGCACTCAGTTTTAGGAAAACAATCTCAAGGCATCCCAGCAAAGCCCTGCAGCAATCCAAGGAAAGCACTGGTGTCTCAGCTTTCCTAGGACAGGAAGGCTGCCCTCATCCAAACCAGGGCCAGCCTCCACAGCACACAAAAGTGGGTTTTTCCCCTTAACAGAAGATTAATTTCATTTTTTTTCCCCCAGGAGAACAAGCCCAAGGGACACCTTGGCTCTTGATCAGGCACAGGGCACACAGTGAAACACAAAGCAGGTGGAGCATCTTCTCCTGCCTTTGCCAGTGGTGCTGAAAATCCTCTCTGGGAACACCAATTCTCCCTGAGCAGCCTCAAACACCTTCAGAAAGTCCAGTGTCACCTCAGCAAAGCAGGGAAGGATGAGGAGCTCCAGCTCCATGAGCTGTGGAGTCCTTCCCTGGTGGTACAGGAAGGTGATGGGCAGCCCATGGGCTTTCTGCTGACCATGGGCTGCCATCAGACCCTCCAGGGCCTGCCCTGACCCCCTGCCAGGGATTTCCCACATCCTTTGGAATAGATGACCTGATAAAATGAGACATGTGAGTGGAGAGGATGAAGGCACTGCCTGCTGAGCCCCAGTGCAGTGCCCTGTCCAGGAGCATCTCCTGCCTCGTGGGGACCTGGGAGGCTCCAGTGGATCCCACAGGTGAGAGAACAGGGATTGGCTCCCAGGACTGGCACAAAGAGGTACCAGGGCAAGATTCTTCCAGTACCTGAAGGGAGCCCACAAGAAACATAGAGAGGGACTTTTTACAAGAGCCTGGAGTGACAGGACGAGGGGAATGGCTTCAAACTCCCAGAGAGAAGGGTTAGATGGGAAATTAGGGGACAATTCTTTGCTGGGTGGGTGGGCAGGCCCTGGCACATGTTGGGCAGAGAAGCTGTGGCTGCCCCATCCCTGGGAGTGCCCAAGGCCAGGCTGGAGGGGGCTCTGAGCAGCCTGGGATAGTGGGAGGTGTCCCTGCCCAGGGCATTAAAGATGATCTTCAAAGCCCCTTCCAACCCAAACAATTCTATGGATCTGTAAGATGGAGAAGGGGATGGGGAGGAAAAGTCACCTTCAGCCACTCCAAGGATGGTGCAGCCTCTGAGGGTCCTGCAGGACAGAGATGGACAAGCCAAGCCCAGCCACCCACCTGCAGTTTGGGGCTTTCTACGCCCACAGAAATTCCACATCCACCTCAGGCTCAATCCTTCTTCAGCTGCAGGAGCACCCACAGCCCCTCCTGTCCTGAGCTGAGCAACATCCCCCCAACCAGCTGCTCTGCTCCAGTGGGGAGGGAATTACAACCAGAGGAGCCACCTCAGGATCCCAGCACTCCTCACCACCATGCAGGAGTCTGTCCTTTGATCAGCCTTTCTTCAGCAGCCTGTGCAGACATTCTGCCTCTCTGGAGCCTTTTCCAGGCAGATAACACCCAGCTCTGAAACTCCCCTGGGCTTTTTTGGTTGCCTTGGCTTTAGTGAATTGTCATTTTGGAGCTGGAAAGGGACTATTTGAGGAAGAAAACCAGCCCAGCTCTGTGAGCTGCCACCATGCTGAGCCAGCAACAAACTGTGCAACGTGCCAAGCCCAGTGGCCTTAAAAAAAATAAATCTCCCCCCATCCATGTTTACCCAAACAATCTGCAAACACTAAAGTGGAAGTTCCTGGGGGGGGGGGACAGGATTAAAAAAAAAGTATTATTCTATTTGGAGCTGGTCCAGAGAGCAAAGGGAGTATATATGTGTATATATATATGTCCAAAATGGCTTTTAATTGAGGTTTGTTGTGTCAAGTGGTGCTCTGCAGGAAAAAGGAGCTAAAAACACAGGAGGAGGAAGGTTGAGGAAGACATCAAAGCAGATCTGAGAAAGGTCAGACCTAAATGGCAACCTGTGAGTTTCTGCAATAGTTTGCTCTCCTATTTCTGATGGGTTTTTCTGGGAAAAGCTGGTCAGAGCCAACTAGGGCAGGCTTGTAAAAAGATAATTTTTCTGCCTTGGAAAACAGCAAGGCAGACAGACTGGGCTGCTGGCTCTGCTCCCTCCCCAAGATCTGCTGCCCTGGGCAATTTGCTGGGTTGCACAGCCCTTTGCTGGAGTGAGTGAGCGGCGTCTGGGCTCCCTCAGAGCAGACACCACTCACTCCAGAGAAGGGCTGCTCCCCACAGCCTTGGGAAGGATTTTCTGCAGGGCTGCAGCAGCTCTGACAGAGCAACACTGTCATTTCCTCGGCAGCTCCAAGAATAACTCGGGGACAGGCAGCCACAAGACAGCAGCAAAAGCTGCTGCCACTGACCAAAACTTGGGAGAAGCAGGAACAGAAGTGGGAAGAGAATAGAAATAGTGAGTGAGTCATTGGCTGCAGAGGCTGAAGGCAGCAAGGGAAAATTAAAAAAGAGGCTTCAAAAGCTGGTCCCAGACGGGACTGTGGGATCAGCACACGCTGCTCTGATGCTTCCCCAAAGTTCTTGCAACCTCAGAATGGGGATATGAAAATCATCAGGGGAAAAAGAGAATATTGGCTTCTCTGTTTTGAGCCTGGACCAAAGGCAGCCAGAGGGACTCAGTGCTAAAGAACCAGAACTACATCTCTTTTTGTGCTGGAACTGTGGTTGGATGTCTCTGCTGGCAGTGGGATCTCCAGGGCTTGCTCTTGCAGAAGGATGTGAAAATGGAAAGCAGCATTTGGGAGGAAAGAGCTGACCCTGAAGTCATTGGCACTGCTGGGTGTTACTGAGAGCAAATCACCCTTAAATAGACAGCAGGACACAGCAGGACACAGTTTGGCCCAGCAGTAGCACAGTTGTTACTCAGCCACCCAGCACAGGCTTTGTTGAGAATGGAGATGATGGTTGGAAGCCACTTGGGTCTCCAGGGAATCTTCTCCATCCCATTGTCACAGCATGGAATGAGAAAACCCCTCTCTGAGCAGGCACCCTGAGGGGCTGGTCTTTCTGTGCCTCCCACTGTGCTGAGAAGCTGCCTCTGTCCAGGAATCTGCTGGCTCTGACACCCCAGGCTCCTGTGGGATCATCAGAAGCAGCAGCTCCACCCCTAATGCACCTCTGTGGGCTGGGAGCCACCAGCAGGGCCACACATGGGCATGCCAGGCAGCTCTGGGAGCACAGGTCCTCTCTGCACACCCTTGTCCACCCTTTTGGAGCCATGACTGGGATTTGCCACAGCTGGCCATGCGTTTATGACACCAAACTCTTCCACTGGTATTTTGGAGAGCCAAGGCCATGGGGGGTTAAGCTGGTGTAGCACCTTCCACCTTCCACAGACGGGTCCCAGCCAACCTCTGACCATTATTTGGCTTCTCAGGTGGGCAATGACCTGGGCCCAGCCCTCACTGTCCAGCCTGACCCAGCCCCCTGGCTCTTGCCCACCCTTCCCAAATCCAGCCCGTGGTAGAACCGACCCGGCCCAGGGGAGCAGAACTGACCTGCTGTGTGGGAACAGCTCCCCATGGCCCATCAGGCTGTCCTGGCACAACGTGGGGTGACAAGGAGAGGGTGCAGGGGCAGCTGCTGGTGACAATACCTGGGAGAAAACAAATTTTATATGAGATGAGTGAGTGGGGTTCAGCTTTCAGCCTCTTTTTATTCAGCTGGTAAATGATTGAGTGACCAGATGTGGTGAACCGAGACCAAAAAAGTAATGAGAGAGACAGGGAAGTGCAGAAGAGCTCAGTGGAGGGAGCAGGAACCAAGACCCAGCAATTCTTGTCCCACTCTCCATGGGACTGTCTCTCTCTTCACTGAGCTCCATCCAGCCCCCTGGTCAACACTAACCTAAGACAAGACTCACTTAAAGACAAAAAACTGTGTTGTATTTAAAAACTACCCCCCAAAACCAGGTTAGGAGCTGCCAATACATCCCCAAGCCCCCTCCAGCTGAGGGCTGTGCCCACAGCCCCTCCCTGTGCCCTGGGGTGTGACAGTGACCCAGCTCCCAGCAGGGACCACCCTGTGCCCTCCACACACACGTCCAGAGGGCAGGACAGGGGGACATCCATCCCCCCTCCAGCCATTCCAGCACCATCAGCTGAGCAACAAACGCTCCTCATGGTCATAAAGCCAAGGTGGCATTTTTATTAGCTGAGGTTTCCTCCTTTCCCCCCGCCCCCCCTCCTTTTTTATGGCCTTATCCACAAATGCTGAGCCAGAGGGAATTATTTGTTGCTCACATTAAAGCAAGAAGCCCTCAGACCTCAGCCCTCCAACCACTCCCCGAATCATTATTTGCCTCTTTTTGGAGTTATATGAAGCTCATTATTAAACCTTAGCTAAGACAGACATCCTAACAATGCACCCAGTGCTAATGACTGCTAAGCAGCATTATTAATTATTGTAATTACAGCATTTAAAATCTAGTCTGATGATATTAAAGAGAATACTTTCCTACTTTTCCAACCAAAAAGCATCCACAAATGTAGCTTATTAACACTCATTCTGTTCTTATTGGTAAAACTATTGTTAGATTTCAAAGGCAGCTCGTCTGGGGCCTAAACAAACAGATCCTGCTGGGATGGCAGGGCTTGTTCCCAAACCCTGATGTGGGGACTGGAGGGAGCTGGGCAAGATGAGGAATTCAGAGCCTGACAGCCCCCAGTTAGGAGGGGCATAAATAATGAACCCTCCTACAAATGACATACCCCTGCAGCTGATTGCAGAGGGTGCTGGGGGTCCAACCAGGCTTGGGCAACCAGGACCACCTGTCCAACAGGTGGGTGTGTGCAAAAGGTGGGAATGGGAATGGGAATGGGAATGGCAGGAAGCACCTAAAGACTCACCTGTGGTGAGTTATGGGCACCATACAGGGCTGGGATCCTGTGACAGCTCCCTCATCACTGACCCTTTGCTTGGAACAGTGGAATTATTCCTGCTGGCCCCAGACACCCAAATGGCCACATAAACACCCAGCTGCACCTTTAATTAAAGATGTGCAGAGATAAAAAGCTGCAGAAAACAATTTTAAACAATTAAAAATAATATTAGAGGTGTTTGTCTGCCCAATCTGCATGTGTCCTGAGCAGCTCAGGGAGCCTGGCTGCACTTTCACCATTGTCAGGGCTTTTTGGAGCGTCTCCCTGTGCAGGATGATGAACCCCCGTCCAGACGTCTCTTTGCTCCAAAGAGTTAAGATTTCACTTGTCAGGCTGTTTTTGTTTCTATTCACATGTCGGTGCCTGTCATTTATTTAGTCAATGGGACATGTCCAAGGGATGGAGACAGACTGGGTTAGTCATTCTGACCGTGGGTCGCCAGTCACTGCGAACCGCCTGAGGTCATTTCCAAACGCGCCACTAACAATGAGAGGGAAGTTGCGCTCGGGAGACCTGCAGGAAACGCCGCGGAGATTAAAGACACAGATAGTCCTTTGCAAAAGTACACTGGAGGAATGTTCCCTATGTTCTGTCAACAGAGTTTCTTCCTCGCTCAAGACTGTCTATTTTAAGTCTGAGCTCGCACCAAAAATGGAAATCCTTGCTCGATGGCTATCGGTGGATTTGGGGCTTCTGGGGCTGCCGCAGCGCCAGGGCCGGGGAAAGGAACCCTCCGGCTCGGCTGGAGCAGCTTCCAACAATCCCTGCCTGTGGCAGCTCTGCGCGGGCTGCAGGACAGGTGGCAAATCCAGCTGGAGCCCACGGTACCACCCAGTGTCGCCTCTGAGCATCCTCCCCACCCGTGTCCTCCCAGTGTCCCCCAGTGCCCCCCAGGGCACACCCGGTGTCCCCCAGTGTCCCCCAGTGTCCTCCCAGTGCTCCCCAGGGCGCACCCGGTGTCCCCCAGTGTCCCCCAGTGTCCTCCCAGTGCTCCCCAGGGCACACCCGGTGTCCCCCTAGTGCCCCTCAGGGCACCCCTGGTGTCCCCCCAGTGCCCCTCAGGGCACCCCTGGTGTCCCCCCAGTGCCCCCCAGGGCACCCCTGGTGTCCCCCAGAGCCCCCCAGGGCACCCCTGGTGTCCCCCCACTGCACAGAATCCCAGAACGGGTCAGTTTGGAAGGGGCACCAGGTCCAACCTCCCTGCTCTGGCAGGGCCACCCCAGAGCACACGGCACAGGATTGAATCCAGAGCAGCACCCATGGGTGCTGGGAATGGCACCCCAGCCCAGGAGGCAGCACAAAGCCAAGCAGGGCTGCCAGGGCCAGGGCCAGGCTCAGCCCCCACACCCAGGACACGCTCCTGCTGTAGGGAAGGGGCTGGCAAAGAAGTGCTGAAACACAACCAGAAGAATTTGCTGCAGCATCGTGGGCTGAGATGGAGCCCACCCTGTGTCTGCAGATTTGGGGGAGTGGGAAGTTCCCCTGGCAGCCACCTGGGCACCAGGGCAGGGCTGAAATCAAGGGCAGTTTTAGGGGCAGGGCTGCTCTTTTTGCTGTTTAAGCAGAACAGGCCAGGCCACTCTCACTTAACACATAAGGTACCTCTGGGTGTTTTGGAAAACATTAATAACAACCACATGATTGGTGGAAAACGCTGATTTTTCCATCCAGACACACTATTGTTTTCAGATAAATACATTCCATCAAGATTTTTTTTTTTTATCTGGATTTTCTGCGTGTGGCTCCTGCATCTCAAGCAGATGGGAACGGGGTTTGCCCACAGTGGAGGAGCCACCGTGTCCCGCTGGTTTGGGAATTGGGGACAGCAACCAAACCCTGCCCTTGGCGAGGTGGGACAGGGGCTGCAGGCAAAGGAGCTGCACGGTGGAGCTGAACTGCTCGGCAGGGAGAGGGAAAAGCAGAAAATGCATTTTTTTCAGAATACAAACATCCATCTCGGACACACACCCGAGAATCCCCGAATTCCTCAGCCGTTCGGAGACACGACACAGGCCAGTTCCTGCAGCTCTTTCCCCGTGTCGTTAAAGATTCAAATGACAGGGCAATTTTGCGCCTTTGAAGGCGCTGGGGGTGACAGAGCTCGGGCAGGGGCTGCGGGGGCTGCGGATAACGCGGAGATAACGCGGAGCCAGCGCGGAGCCGGAGCCGGGAGAGGGCCGGGAATGACGGAGGCGCTGGGGGGAATTGGCTCTGCCTGCAGATAAGGAAAGCATCCTGCTCTGAGCTCGGGGTAAACAACTCCCAATACACAAGCGAGTTGTCTGCCCAGTGCCCCGGGAGGAAGCGGGGCTGGCGCCGGGAGCGGGCACGGAGCGGGCACGGAGCGGGCACGGAGCCCGGCGGGTCTGGGGGAGCCTGGCACGTTTGGGGGAGCCTGGCACGTTTGGGGCAGCCTGGCTGCTCGGGGGTGCCCGGCTCAAAGCTCAAGCAGCTCGCAGAAGGGAATGGAGATGGATGGATTTGTCTCCAGGAGCAGGAAAGGGGCTCCTGGTCCGTTGGTTGCACTGACTGAATTAAAGTTCACAAAAAGTTGGGCAAAATCAGGAAGACTCCAAAGGAGACTTAAACACTCTTTTTCAACACAAAACTGCCAACACCGATTATTTTCCCCACTAATTACACAGAATGCTGTACAAGAGGAGATGTGTTTCCATTGGGAAGGCCAGGAAAGGTTCCCAAGCTGGACAAGGCCAGTTGTCTCACCATGGCATGGTAAGAGTTGGGAGAAATAAGGAGGTCACAGCCATCCCCTGAGTTCCCTGAGTAGCTGCAGGGCCCATCTCTGGGACCTGCAGGAGCATCACTCCCAGGTGGCCCCTTCCTCTGGGAGAGGAGGAGGAGGCAGGAGGGAGCAGAGCCCGATTGCCTCAGGCAGGTCACTCACTGCCTTTGGGGGGTCACTGCCCCATCTCCAGAATCTCTTTCACGGGGGATGTGAATTAACAGTTCAACTTTGGTTTTAACAATCATTTCAAGGTTTGTCTCGTGTTTTATGACTATTTCTGAATGATCTGAATGATCTTCCTGCCCTTGCATAAGGGTCTCTCCCTGCCAGCCCTTAAATCCCAGCTCCTCTCCCTGGAGGGCAGCGATGCCTCTGCTGCAGATTTGCCCTTTCATTGAGTAACAATTAAGCTGCCTCAGTGAAATGTGAAGGCTTGGGAAGAAAGTTCTTTGCTGGATCCAGCAGGAGCCACCAAACCAAAGGGCTCCTCTGCAAAACCCAAACCAAAGCAGCTCCCAGCACTCGATGAGCTCCGAGCGACCCCCAGGACTCTAAAATTCTCCATCTGTGTGTGAAGCACAACTAAAAATTCTGTTTTCACCAGCCCAGCATGATTTGGAAGTGAAAGCACCGGCTTGAAGCTCCTCTGAGCTGAGGCCAGTGGAAATTCAGTGTGGCTTTGACCCCGCTTTACTCTCTACCTGTTTATTGTTAAACTCATTAAAACCATCAGGGGTTTTTTGCATCTTAAAAGTCTTTTCTGACTTCATAAAACGTGTGAATGCTTAAGAAAGAATCTGTGTGCAACTGTATGAATAGTGACTAAGGAGCAGGAGGCTGGTGGGGTTCAAAGGAGCTGATGAGCCTGTGGTGCCTCCAGCCCACCCGGTGCCCTCCTCAGACACCCCCGGGGATGGGTCAGGAGCTCCTCCACCCACACCGGGATCTGAAGTTAAACATTCAAAATTAACCATCTCAGACCCACCTGGTGCCCTCCTCAGACACCCCCGGGGATGGGTCAGGAGCTCCTCCACCCACACCGGGATCTGAAGTTAAACATTCAAAATTAACCATCTCAGACGTGCCCCAGCCCAAGGTCAGTCAATTCCTTAGAATGTGGATGTGGAATTTTGAGTAGAAGAAATTCAGAGTGTTTCAAAATGCAACGTTTTGGCCCTTGGAGTTGAACCCATCTCCCCTTCCAACTGACAGTTCACTCTATTTTTAAAATGCTGCAAAGTTTGGAGAGCAAATCCAGCCATTCATCCAACCAAACCCACATTTCTGTTCGAGTCTTCATTTCCCAGAAAACTTGTAAATCATTTGTTTTACTCAGCACAAAACTTTGCAACTGCCACTAATCCATTTTTATCCCAGATTTAAGGTTGGTATAAACCTTCCTTTCTGGAAGTGCTGGAAGTTGAAGATGTCATTAAATGGATACCTTGCCCTGTCCCTGAAATCCATCAGTTTGGTAATCCTGGAGTTCCCCAAACTCAGCTCAGGCTTCAGTGGCTCCATCTGAGGGATGTTTGCAGTTTATTCTCCCTTTGGGGGAAAACAAATCCAAGAGCTAAAGCTGATGGAAGGCACGTTGGTGCCTGTCCCAGGGGCATATATTGAAATATGGCAGTGAAAAAAGCTGCAGAATCCCAGTGGAATGAGAGTGGGAAGAATATTTTATATATTTCAGAGGAGGGGAAAGGCAGGAGCTGGATCATGTTGGGGGTTTCATCATGAAAAATGTTTCTCCCTGCCATGGGAGAAACTCCAAGCTTTATTTTTCTGATGAACAACTGTCCCCTGTGTTTCACACCCCAGGAGAACTGGAGCAATTCTGCTCCTCTCTCTGGGGCCTTTTCAGCCCACGTGGCTTTGTTAGCACCAATGGGAAGAAGACTTGGAAGACATAAACAAAAAACCACAACATCAGTTGCAAAAAGAAACAACTGGGTTAATGTTTGGACTTGATTATTGGAGTTTAGACTGGATATTGGGAAGGAGGGTGGGCAGGCCCTGGCACAGGTTGGGCAGAGAAGCTGTGGCTGCCCCATCCCTGGGAGTGTCCAAGGCCAGGTTGGACAGGGCTTGGAGCAGCCTGGAGCAATGGAAGGTGTCCCTGCCCATGGCAGGGATGGGACTGGGTTATCTTTAAGGTCCCTCCCAACCCAAAACATTCTGAGATTCCGTGATTTTAAAGGTCTTTTCCAAGCTAAAGGATTCTGCTGTGCATGGAATGAGTGTCCCTGCCCAGCAAACAGGCAATGCTGGGCATCCACGTGGCCTGCACCTTCCCAGGGCAGGAGCACTCAGGTCCCACCAAACCACAGGCTGTGCTGCTGCCTGTGAAGTTCCCCCATCAGTTCTCTCACTGAATTCTTAAACCAGCAACTTGGCCAGGAACAGCCTCATCTTCACCAGCTGGTCCCATTTTCCCCCTGAACGCTCTCTCTGTGCCCCTGGGCTGGACCTCATGGCCCTCCTCGTGCCAGGCTTGCCCTGCCTGGGGTCTCCTCTGCCTCACAGGAGAAGGTGGAACAATGGTGCTCTCTGAGCACCCCTCCAGCACAGAGGGCTTGGACATTGTTTGCTTTTCCTGTTTTGTTTTGCATGGAATAACTGCCCTCTGTGGAGTCACTTGGGCTCCAGAAACAAAGACTATTAATAAACTTCACAGCTCTGGAGAACCCAAGCCAAGTGCTGGCCTTCAAGGGGAAACAAAATCAAATCTGCCACTGCACCACCATCCCTGTGAACCTCCTGAGGCACACGGAGGGACTGTCCTCTGCTGGGATGTCACCACCTCAGCAGTGGCACAGGGAGCCCTGGACAGCAACAACCCATGGTCTGGTAAAGGGACTGGAGTTGGACCAAAGGTTGGACTTGATGATCTTGGAGGTCTTTTCCAACCCAATCCATTCTATGATTCTGTGAACCCAGCCTGGGGATGGGTTGAAGATCTGCAGGCACAGCAGGTGCTTCCTCCAGTTGGATGCACTTGGGTGGCTTTCATTGGCTTGGTTTTGGTCTCCAGATGGTCCTATCAAAGGGGACAAGGGGTGGCCCTGTGGTTTAGGCACAGAGCTGGGGTCTGGCAGGAGGGTGAGACAATCCTTTGGTATTAGTGTTGCTGGCCCATCAGGGTCTGCAGAACACAAGATTTTGGTCAGTTCTTTGGCAATCTGAGGACCCCTCAAGCAGGCAGTGGGATGGAAGCCCAGCTGCAACCTGGGCTGGGATCTTGCTCCAGGCACAGGATCAGACCCTCAGGCTGAAGCCACTTCCCACAGGACCAAGGGTGTCCAGCAGCAGGAGGCAGGCAGGAATCACAGGCTGAGGGCTGCTCTGGGGGTGGCTGAGAGGACATTTAGAATCCATGGAGGCAAGTGCAACATCCAACCCACAGATGGGACCAGAGGTCCCATGGAAACAGAGAATGAAGAAAACCAAGTGTGAGATCTTGCTCCAAGTGGTACTTGAAGCCAATGGAGTTGCTCTGGATCTGTGTTAGGGAAGCCAAAAGCAGATTGTCACACCAGTTTTGGAAAGGGATGTGTCAAAAATGACAAATGTTTGTAAGACCAACAGAAAAGGTTGAATATTGAGTACATGTGCCATTCTGGTACAGATCTCCCAAAGAACTGGGGGGTTTAGTCCTTTCCTTTTTTAGAATTTATCAAATTAACAGACATGAAACAAGAAACTGTGCAAGCCAAGAGTTCAACTTGCACCCACAGAGCTTAAACCAGCACCTGCCCCTTTCCCACCTCCCAAAACACATCTGAGCCTGAAGTACAGGAGTTTTTAAACCAACCTTTTCCCCTCAGAATCCCCAAACAGCTACAGGTTTCACTCTCTTCTAGAATCTCCACCATGAAGAAAGCCTGGCAGCTTCCTCTTGGTACAACTGCCTCTCCTTGGCTTTGACTCCCCCAACCAACACTGACATCGGTCACCTCGATTTTCTTCTCTATTCAGACATGAAATCACAGTCTGCCCACAGGTGAGGGCTGGTACCTTCACCATGATCATCTGTACCTGCCCTTGGCCTTCAGAACACGTTGTTCATGTGCTCCACCTGATGACTGGGAGCACATTCCCCACGCTCCCCACGGAGCCAGGCTTTGCTCTTCCCCAGCTCCCTGTGCCCGATCTGCAGGGACTGGCTTTGGCACCATCAGATTAGTTGTGTTAACATCCCTGATCCTGCTGCAGCTCCTGCCCAGGGAGCAGGGAGACATTCCTAATCCTGGCAGATTAAGGAGGAACATGTTTCATCATCCATCCCTCAGCTCCAGCTGCTCCAGGAGGGGGCGAGAGGTGGTGGGGTTTGGGAATTGCTCACAGCTCCATCCAACTGGAGACAAAGGGATGGAGACTCAGCCATGGAGACACAGCCATGGAGGTTCAGCCATGGAGACACAGGGAGGGAGACACAGGGAGGGAGACTCAGCCATGGAGACACAGCCATGGAGGTTCAGCCATGGAGACACAGGGATGGAGACACAGGGATGGAGATTCAGCCATGGAGACTCAGCCATGGAGACACAGCCATGGAGACTCAGCCATGGAGACACAGCCATGGAGACTCAGCCATGGAGACACAGCTATGGAGATTCAGCCATGGAGGCACAGCTATGGAGACAC
>JAWWEV010000018.1:2023587-2035953 GCA_035583235.1 Hafferia zeledoni
GGACACTCCTACAGCTGGCACAGGGACACCCTCACAGCTGGCACAGGGACACTCCTACAGCTGGCACAGGGACACCCCTCACAGCTGGCACAGGCCAGGCCGTGGATGAACATCCCCAGATGCCCCCGTGCCCCCCAGGACAGAGTTCCTGCACACAAACACAGCCCCCTCCTGAGAGGAGGAGCCCACCCCCCCTGCCCCATGCCCAGCTGTCCAAGGGCCGTGCTGGGACAGGGGCATGGGCAGAGCAGTCCCTGGTGCCCAGGGTGGTGCCAACCCCCTGCCCCCTTCCCTGGCTGCCCTGCCCTCGCCCAGGGCATGGACTCACAGCTCTGGAGCTGTGCCCCAGGCCCAGGTGGGTTTCAAGGGGACCCTCCCTGTGCCCACCCCCTGCACCCCCAGTGGCAGGTCCAGCTCCAGCCCCAGCACAGCCTTGAGGACAGTCGAGTTCATCAGCTCCATAAAAACACCTTTTTTGTATATTGATGTGAGACAACACTGATACCCAGTGGCTGATTAAGTTAATTACAGTTGAGTAAACATCCCCCTTGCTCCCCCCAGGGATGGCACCCCAGGGCTGGCTCCCACCAACCATCCTGGCAGCAACAGGATATTCAGTTCTCTCTCATTTTTGGAACTCTTCTAGACAGATTTGCTGCTGGAAACTGTTTTGGCCTGAGAAGCAAGTGCAGGTTATACCTACTCTGCAGAGTCCAACATGAGCTGAGGCAAGGGCTGAGCACTTTAATCATTCCAGCATGTGATTTGCATTTGCCTTGGCCACCAAATGCCAAAGGGCTTTACCCAGCCCAGGGCCGAGTCCTGCTGAGGGCATGTTGTGCATTTTGCCCAGCAATGTGCTGCACCTGGAGAGCAGTTTTTCCCTGCAAATAGGTATGTTTTATCAATTGGTAGCAGGAAAAGCCACAATTTCACAAGCCTGGAGAAACTTGGCTTGGTGTGAGTCAGGATTCCACTGAAGGTGCTGCAGCCCTCGCTGAGAAAGTTGCTATTTATTTCTCCATCAATATTTTTCCTTCTCAAGCACATTAAATGGGAAAGAATTCCTGAACAGCAGAACAGATCCCTGTGCCCCACAGACATCAGACAGCACAGGGGCCAAGCCTTCCCAAGGTAAACCAGAGGGTGAAGGTTGGAATTCATCAAAACATGACAGAAGAAACCAGTTAATTGTGTTGGGGCCATTGCAACAACCCTCAGAGCAAAGAGCTTCTCCAACCAGCTGAGGGAGTGGGAGTTTAGAATTTGCTGCTCTAACCATGTATTTCAGAAGTTTCCTGCCCCTCATTGGGGCATCCCTGTTTTCCTGCTGCCATTGGTGAGCTTGGATGGCACAGGCTGGGACAGCTCTGCCAGAGCTCGGCACAGTGTCCCTCTTGGGTCACAACCTGCCTTTGGGTATCAGCAGCAAATCCCAAAGTGCCTCAGAACACTCACCCAAACCTGAGGGCCACCAAGTTGTCCCACATCAAGGAGATGTGGAGCCCAAACCAAGGCTGGAAAGGCAGTGCCCAGACCTGAGGGCCACCAAGTTGTCCCACATCAAGGAGATGTGGAGCCCAAACCAAGGCTGGAAAGGCAGTGCCCAGACCTGAGGGCCACCAAGTTGTCCCACATCAAGGAGATGTGGAGCCCAAACCAAGGTCAGCTGGAAAGACAGAGAGAGCTGGTCCTGCAGAGCACCAGGAGCTGTTCTGTGCCACCCAACACCACGTTCCTCCAGCTCTCACCTCCCCACAGGATCCCCGTGCCTGCAGCTGGGCCTGGCTGGAGCTCACCAGGACTTGCTCTTTGCTGCCTTAGCCTGGGTTGGAACTGGGCTCCAGAAGTGTCCCCTCCCTCACTCAGGGGGCTGTGACCAGCCCCGCTGACCCAGGGGTGGTGTGTCCTTGGTTTTGGCTCCTTGGGCATTCCCAGTGTTCCCATGTTCCAGCCCCGAGGCTGCCCATGGAACACCACCAAGGACTAAAGGTCTGCCTTAATTACAGAGAGTCCCACCCCCCAGCACCAAGTGGAGAGGTGATTCCCACAGTGCATTTTTGCCCTCAGGTTTCCCCAGGCTGCTGTTACAGCAGTGCCAGAGCTCGGCCTCTTGTTATTCCCTCCCCCACCTGAGTTTGGGACAGCATTCACCTCATCCAAGCAATAAAAGATACCCCGGCAGTTCTAACTGCAACAAAAGCAACTGATTCAACAGAAAAACAAGGCAAAGAAAGGCAAAGAGGGATGAGGAGCTTCGCTCAGGTTGGATAAAGCTTTTCCCACCACAGTGGGGTGAATAAACCTCCATCACACACCAAGGTCAGTGTTCCCACCATGGACTCCACCTCCTGCAGACACATCCCAAGGCAAGGCAGATCTTCCTTGCTCCATCTGAGCCCTGGGGTGTCTCCTCTTGGGTAAGAGCACCCTGTGGTCCCAGTGTTCCAGAGGGAGGAGACACCTCCAAGGGGCTGCCAGCTCCCTGCTTGGACTGCACAACCTTAGAGGTCTTTTCCAACCTTGATGTTTCGTGACGCTTCCACCCTCCTTTCCTGGGTCAGAGCGACTCAGGCACGGCAGTTTTCCCTTCTGAGGAGGGAAGGGGCGTTCCCAGCCTTGGGAATTTCTCAGGAAAGCAAGCCATGCCTGCAGGACAGGGCTGCATGCCCCCCATGCCCCTTGGCACAGGGCTGGGGCAGTATAAATAGATGCAGAATAGCTGGAGGGAAAAGCAGCTTTTGCTCTGGGCTGGCAAGGGTTTCATGGGATCTGCCACAAAGTGCGTCAGAAAGTGGAGAGGATTCCACTCCCTGTAATTGAAGTGTGTTCCTGCCTCTGCTCCCTGTCCCGCCCTGCAGGGCTCTCCTCTCTCACAATCCCTTTGTTCAGCCCAAAGAGGCATTGCATTAAATAACAAATAATGGCTGGGAGTGGTAATTACAGCCTTTTTTTTTCAGATGGATGATATGTAGCTGTCCTGTTTTCCTTTCCCTTCCCAAACCCAGAGAATCCCTCCCAGTGCCTTTCCTCAGGTGTCACCTCCAGCCTCCCAAACTGCAGCAGGCTGGGGTTGAGCAGGTGGAATTCATTCTGTGGAACACCTGAGGTTAAGGTGGCAGCAAAGAGATCTGTGGCAATGCCCTTGGGTGCCCCATCCTGAGCTCTGCCACCCTTGGGAAGGGTTTTTTACGCTGGTTCAAGCTGATCCTCTTTCTGTTTTCTTCACTGTGAGTTCAGCACAGGGGAAGGAAAAGGCATCAGGTTGAGAGAGGGAGGGGAGAAGAGCCAGAGCTCAGATCCTGCACCATCCCAGCTCTAGGGCAGTGGAATTCCAGCTCCAAAAAGCACAGGCAGCACAACCCTGAACCTGCTCCAAGGGGGACTCTGATTCTCTGCTCTTTGCCTGTTCTCCAAGACATTATAACCAGCCTTGTGCACGTGGGAGGGGGGGGGTGGGTTAATGCCCCAAATTTCTGCCTTTTTAGTTAATGAGACACTTCATCAAGGTCTGTTTTTCATCTAGTGCTGGTGCTTTCCTGAGCCCCTCACTTTACAAATCAAAGCAATTAGCAGGGCTGCTAATTGCTCGCAGACACCACCATACCCAGGGATGCTCTTGGGCTGTGCAGCCAAACTCCTGCTCCATGGGGAGCTTCCTGGCCAGCCTTTCCCACAGGTATCTCCCTCCCTGAGGGATCTCCCTGCTCTGAGGCCAAGACAAGCACTTGGCACCTGCTCCTTAAAGCCTGAGGAGGCAAAAGGGGCAGCAGAACGACCTGGATCAGCCCAGCAGAGGTGCCACAGACAGCTCTGCTTCATTTGAGCCCTCTCAGGAGGTGGGTGTAGCCAAACCATGGGGAGTTTTCTGAGCCAGAAGCCAGGGTGAAAATCCATGGCATGGCACAGCACCAGAACCAGGGACTCCTCCCAGGTGGCATCAGGACTTTCAAGAAGGTGTCACCGGTGTGTCCCAGGCTCTGCCAGTGGGTGACATTCACCCAGGGACAGACTCAGCCTGTGTCCCACAGACACACACACATCTGCTCCTTAGGACTGGCCCACCTGGAGGGTTGCTGGGAGGCACCCTGGGCACTGCCCTGATCTTGGATGCAGCTCCAGCACCCTCTGCCCACTGCCCCACGGGTTCCTGTCTGCCCTGGTTGCATTCCCAGGCTCACACTGTGCAGTGCCAACCTCTGTCCAATGCCCCACAGATTCCTGTCTGCATTTCCAGGCTCACCCTCTGCAGTGCCAACCTCAGCAGCCTCAGAAATAATAAATTCCTTGAGTTCCATGACAACAACCTGCCAGGTAAAGAGGACGGGAGTTTTTGTTCCCCCTTTGGAAGGGAAGGAGGCTGAGGGTGGGCTGTCCATGGAACCTGAAATCAGCATTCCCACAACATTTAGAAGTTCCTGCAGGACCCTTTGGATGTGGGGAGGAGTCCTGAGTCACTGCCTCGTGTCACACTGTCAGAACAAAAGCTGTTTCCTAGAAAGAAAACCACCTCCAGAGACTTGAGAGTTGGCTGAAAGGATCTGAATTTCCAACCAACCTGTACCTAGAAGGGAAATACACCCCCCAACCTGCATGTAGGGCTGTACACACTCCTGGAAATTAAGGAGAGAGTAAATCAATCAGTGTGATCACAACACTTCAGGGTGCAAAAGTCCAACATTAATAAACCTGTGTATTTGTTTCCCCCTGGTTATTCACTGTGGTGTGACAAAATGCCATTAAAGCTCCTGCTTTAACCACCAGAATCTGCCATGGCCACAAACCTGAAGTGGGATGGCCTTTTCCTACACCTAATTTTGACATCCAAATGGGAGAAAGGGCTGTTTGGTTTAGTTTAGGGGTAAGTTTAGGACACTTTGGGGTTGTGTGTAGCTCCTGAAGTCTTGGATTCTGCAGCCAAACAAGGGAAGAGCAGGCAGGGCAAGGGTTGAAGCTCTGCCTGGGTCAGCCCTGCCCAAACCTCTTTGCCACTGAGCAAACCCGAGCGAGAACCCCCTTTGTGAACATTCCTGTTGTTCCTCCCTCTGTTATCTCCGCTCTGCACCCCCCTCGGTTCTCACACCAACCACGATGGGCTGTTTGCACACAAGTTCCCTCCAACCTGGTGCTGCTTTGGGAGCAAAACGCTCCCTCCCCAGCACAGAGAGCTCCGAGTTCTGCCTTTTCCCTTCCCCACCTCTCAGTTTTCTGCCTCTTTTTCTGTCTGGGAGCTGCAGACAGGGGGGAAAAGTGCCCAGTCAGGCATTGCAGGGGCCTCGCTAATTAATCTCCGTCAGGGCGCTGTAATTAGATCGGGAGGCTCATTAATGCCCGGGGGGCACTGCCAGCACCCAGAACCCCTCGTGGATGGGGAGGATTCCGAGCGTGCCTGGCTGCAAAATAAAGACACGAAGTATTGACTCACTTCACCCCTCCCTCAACCTCTTGTTCTCAAGGCAGGGACACTCCAGCCCCCCAGAGACTCAGTTTGCTCCTGAGTTTTCTCCAGCCTTTGGGTTCCTCCCTCGTGCCTGTTCTAACAGGGATTTCAAAGAAACCTCAAAGCGGGATTTATTTTTTTTTTTTGTTTCAGATGTGCCACTTTTTAATTTAAAACGTGTTAATGGGATGAGAATAGTTAAGGCAGACAAAGATGTTGGTCAGTTGTGATAACGGGAGTCTCATCCCCCCACATGATTCACAGCTCACACTCATCTGCCATCAGAAATGTGATTTATAGCCGGGCTCCACCCTGGTTTCCTGGAGCAGAGGGAATAAACTGTTCTATCCAGAGGTAGGGATTTTTTTCACATGAGTCTGCATGGGGTGGGATTACTCTGGCCCATTACAGAGAGCTGAAACACCCCCAAAAAAGGGTTTTCTTATTGAAAAGGCATTTCATAAAACTGGCATTGTTTCTATTACAACCATCAGCCAACTCCATCACTTCCTAGGACTAGTTTTCTTTTCTTCTTGATTTTTATTTTGGCATTTGTCTGCATTATTAGAATGATTTGATTGCTGAAAATAGAAAAAAGAGGCCAGTAGATGGAAACTGCCCCCAGACCTTCCCACAGTTGTTCAATCAGAAAACAGCCACGATGTTCTTATACAAATGTGGGGAGCAGAACAGGGGCCTTTGGGGTTTGTTGTGTTATTTCTCAGCCAACTGCAGGATCCTTGAGAAAAGCATTCCCTGACAGCTACTGGTCCCCTGGTCATCCTTTCTTAGGGTCCCAGAATCCCAGAATGGATTGGCTTGGAAGGACCTCAAAGCTCATCTTGCCCACCCTCTGCCATGAGCAGGGACACCTCCCACTGGCCCAGGGTGCTCTAGTTAAAATCCAGGATTTTGGCTTGAATGGAGGAAGGACTTTGCCCCACCAGTGTAATTATAAAAATTAACAGTAATTATAAAATGTGCTGAGTCTGACCACATGAGCTACTGAAGGCAACGAGGCCCCAGTGCAGGGCCTTGCCCTGAACATCAAACCAGAGAGTAGTTTCATTGATAGAAACGTGGCTGTACAAGATAATTAGCACTAATTATGCATCCAAGTGCTTTGCATGTCACGGCCAAACTGATCTGCAGCTGGAGGGTCTGTGAGCACAGGATTGGAGCTCTGCACACCTCCCTCCCTGCAGCCACATGAACATTGTTCTCACTAATTCCCAAGCACAAGTGGGAATAAATGCCAGATCTGTCAGGACTCAGAGGAGAAATCCAACCTCCCTCCTGTGTGGGAATCCCACCCACTTATGGCACAAACACCATTTTCAGTATTTAACTTCACATTTTTTTTACAAAAAGAGACAAAAGTGGCAGCCCCAGCAGTGAGAGGAGCCCAGTGTGTCCCTGGGTGTCCCTGCAGGGCCACGAGGAGGGAACTCTGCAGCTGGAACAGGGCTGTGAGTGCAGCCCAGGGCTTGGTGAAAGCTCAATCCAAAGGGCCAGTCCAATACTCTGCAGCAAATATTTTCCCTCCAAGGCCATGGCAGGGATGTGCCTGTTGAAGCAGCGAGTCAGGGGAGCTCATAAAGCCATTCCCAGGGGATTCCAACCAGCAAACTGCAAACTCCCTTTGCCAGTCACTTGGCCAACACTTCTAACCCAGGTCATTTCTTTGCCAACACTTCTAACCCAGGTCATTTATTTCTTTGCCAACATTTCTAACCCAGGGCTTTACCCAAAGCCCTTGAACTGAGAGGCTCCATCATTGCTCTGTTGACTGAAACTGCTCTTCCCAACACGACCAACCAGAGTGGGAATGGGAACGGGGTGTAATTATAGGATTGATGTCATGCTGAGCCTGTGACAGATCTCTGCTCCAAGAGGGTGCAGAGCCAACCAGGAAACATCTGAGCACTTCCAAGACATCTCTGAGCATTTCCTGCCTACTCCCCAACATTCAAATACACTCTCCAAGCCTTCCTCTCTTCCTCCCTTCCCTCCTCCCTCCCTGGGACAGGCCTGAACCTGGTGCTGGGGTGTCTCTGCAGAATAACTGCTCTCCACACTGAGCAGAGGAAGAAGGAGAGCAGGGAGTAAAAAAGAGTTTCCAGGACCTTCTTCTGCTGGGTGGTAACTCCCAGCAGCAAGTACCCCTCAGCTTTAGTCCAGCAAATCTCTGCCCCAGAGGATTTTCCCTGTGGGAAGAGTGTGAGCTGTGAAGTTCTGCATATAAAGCTTTGTTAGTGATACAGCCAGACAGGTCAGGAAAACCAAACACTTGTGCTCAGAGAGTTTGGTTTCTAAAAATATCATTCAAAAAGCCTCTGGGCCCTTTAAAATTCCAGATGTTCCTCTGCCATCAAGGGCTGCATCTCCCTGGAGGAAGCAAAGCAAGGATGAAAAGTTGATCATATTATTTAAAGCCTTTGACCACCAACTCTGCCGTCCCAGAAGGTCCTTTGGGGCACCTCACACAGAATCCATCCTTGCCCAGCCTTTGGGTGCTGGTGGCCCCTCAAAGCTGCCACCCCCTTCCCACAGAGGTGCTGAGCAAAGGGGAAGCTCCACAGAGCTCCCACCCTCTGGCAAACTCAATTCTGGGATTTCATGGAGCTCATCCATGGGGAGCAAACCCAACACAGGCTCCTTCTCCACCTGTGGGACTCCCAGGCTTTCTCCACTCCCTTTCCCCCTGTGAATCCCTCCCTCAGTGAGGTGCTGGCAGGGCAGGGCTCTCCCATTCCCTCCCCTGCCACCAGGTATTTCCATCTTCCCTCCCATTTGGGTGGAAACCTGGTCCAGAGCAGAACTTTTTGCTCTCTTTTTTTTTGGAGAATGGTGCTGCAAAGGGTGTTCTCCCCTTGGATAAGTGGACAAGGGGGAGGAAGAGGAACAGCAAAAGCCCAGCCAGAGGCAGAGAAACATCACACACCCCAGAGGAACTCCAGGGGAACTGGCCCTGTCACTGGAGGTGACGCTTTGGATGTGCAGGTGGAGGAGGAGCATCACATTTTGGTGGCCCAGCTCCACTGATGCCCATTCTGCCCTTAATTCCCACTTGTCTGGCTCTTTGCTGGATGCAGAAAGACTCTCATAAACATAATGAAGAAACAAAAGGGGCAGGAAGGTGAGGAGCAGCCAAAGGCTCCACAGACCATGCAGAGCCCCAGCAGATGAGGACACATTGTGTGGACAGCCCAAAATCCAGGCAGAGCTGCAGCTCTGGGGAGAAAGGAAAGGGCAAACTCCTCAAGGGAAGCCAAGAGAGGAGCTGGGAGCAGGCAGGAATGTCTTCCAGCACCACGTGCCTTTAGAAGGACCCGATAAATCTTGGCCTGGATTTATTTGAAAAGGAAAATTCCCATAAAGACACTCCCTTGATCAACATGGCTCGAGTGGCTTATCTTTAAATCAACCCCAAAAGTTCCAAGGCACACATCTTTGAAATCTGAGCTTTAATGGCATTAAGAGGCTCTGAGACCACCAGTTTCAGGCTGAGATCCTGAAAAGCAGGATTTGAACCCAACTGGTTGATTGTGTCCAGAGCAGCATTTTTGTTTGCAGCTTTGGGGAGGCTGCAGAGCCAGGGGTCAGGCAGGGCTGAGATTGATTTACTGGCTCTGAAGAGCAAACACCAGGCACTATCCTGATAACAACCTGGCTCTGACAAAGGCCACTGGCAAGGCACATTCTTGAGGAGGAAGAGCTTTGCTTGCTGGATTTGTGCTTTGCTGAGGGCACAGGCAGGGCTGGGAGAGCTGCCCTGTGTTTAGTGTGGCACAGCAGGGAGAGTGGGAGGGTGGACAGTGCTCAGGTCCTGGCCAGCCCCTCTTCACCCCCTCTTTGATATAAACAGGACAACAACTCCACTCTCCAAAGCTCACTGGAGAAAATAAATGACTCATGAGGGAGCTGATGGGCTCACTAATGCAGGGATTCCATGGCAGGGTTTGCTCCTCACCTGCATCCACAGTCCTGCCCCTTCCATCCCACCTGCACAATGGGAGAGAAGCTCATTCAAACCTGGGGAGGATTGTGCCAGGGAAGAAACATCCAGCTGAAAATCTTTGTGCCTGGGAGGTTTGGGAAGAGCAGCCAAAGGCACCCCAAGAGCTGCAGAAGCCCAAAAAGTGAGTTCCTGAAAAGTGAGTTCCTGGCTATAATGGATGTGCAGATGAACATGCCCAGGGGTGGGTCCTGCAGCCTCAGCCCTGCTGAGGAAGGCACAGAAGGAGCCTGAAAACCTGCAGTTTGATTGTGCAGCTGTAGGGAGAGTCCTGTGTTCCCATCCCAACCTGCTCCCCTTTTACCTGTTTGCTCAGAGCAGCTCCTGACCCAAAACTCTGAGGCTTTAAACACCCCAGGCCACAGTTCCACTGAATGCCCTTTGTTGTCACAATCTCTTTATCTGCCTCCTACTCCTGATTTCCCTCTTTTTAAGGCACCTCAACCTATAGCAGGGCCTGATAAAGTCGTGTCTCAAATTACAGCAAGAATAAGCAGCATTTAATACTTTGTATATTATTTGCAGCTTTGATTAACATTTGCTGACAATGTGTCTTGGCTGGGAGCCCAGAATGCACAATGCACCTGTCCAAACTGAGCACCCTTTATCCCCAGGGCCCTCCAGGTGATGTCTGCACCAACCAGCACCATTTGCTGCTTTTTTTCCCCCCCAAAGGCCCCCAAAGAGTGGGTTTGGGCTGAGTGCTGCTGGAGCTCCTCATGGCAGAGATGGTGGCACTGCTGCTCAGCCATCTGGGAAAGGGCTTGGTCAGACTCACCAGGGGCTGAGTGCAGTTTGCCACCCTTTTTTGGGATGAAAAAAGGAGGAGAATTCAGTTTGACAGGGTGAAATAGCTGGGAAAAGGAACAGAGTGTTTGTGCAGGGGAAGCTCTGCTGGCTGCTCATCTCCAGGGCTCTGCTCCAGCCCAGCTCCACCTCCACATCCTCGGGACAGGCACCTCCAGGGCCAAAAGAACCAGTTACTTGGTAAAGTTCCTGCCTGAAAACTAAAAATACACCCCAGTTTTGCCAGGGACAGCGATCTGGGCTGCCACACAACTGAATTCAGCAAACACTGATGGACCAAATGGGGTAAAAACATCTCAGAGACCTTCCTGCCCAAGCAGGTGGGTTCCCAGGAGCCCAATTTCCAGCACTTGCCCAGCACAGGTGGGAAGTTCTGTCATTTTTTGTGTGGGGGGCACAAGTCTAAACCCAAGGACTCATGGAATCATCATGGTTGGAAAACACCTCCAAGATCATTGCAGTCCAACCTCCAACCAGTGGGCAGGAAACCACACCAGGAAGGGCCACACCTGCTTGGGTTGGGGACATTTCCAGGGCAGGTGAGCCTGTCCCCAGCCCTGCACTGAACCCAGAGAGCAGGACCTGAGCCCAGGGAGCTCAGCCCAGCCCAGGCTGCTCCACTGACAGGCAGGTCTGTCCCTGGAACAGGGAAAGCAGCAGGAAGGAAAACCTCTGATGCTTCAACACCTTTTTGGCTGCAAAGACCACACTGCAAATATGGAAACACCTCAAGGCATTTTTTTTCCCCTTGGCTTCTCCAAAATCATTGCCAGGTGACAGACTGGTGTCCATCCTGAGGGCTGAAGGAGGAAAATGCTGTTGTGGATCTGTGTGTGTGTCCTTTGGAGCAGCAGAGCCCACAAAAGGCCAACACAACCCAGGGACTCCCTCTGTTGAAACACACAATTGCCCTTTATGATTGTGTGTTTTGATGTCTCTTTTTGATCATTCATGATCAGGTTTTATTATTAAAAATGCAAAGCTGTCAACATAAAAGAACCTTTTCTAGTTGCTTTAGCCACAACATGTAGGAATTCAATGTACTATTAGTTAATGTTTCATGTTGTGATCCTGAGGTGATGGAAAGCTCAGCCTCAGCTTCTCTCTCTGAACTAACAGGAGGAACCTGTGCTGGGACAAATGGTTTGTGCTGCTGCCAGAAAGGTGGATTTTACCCTCCTGCAGACACCACCAGGAAAGGGACGGGCTCTGGGAGCAGAAAATCAGAGCTGTCCTTCCTTCTTGCCCAGAGAGGATCACTGGGATAAGAGGGGGCAGAGCTCCCCCTTCCCCCTGCTCATCCCCCTGTCTTTTAACATTTCCCTTTATTTACACAAAGTGCCCCTGATTGCTTTGAATCTTTCTGGCCACTGCTGAATTATGTTCTGTAAAGATGTTTAAGGAAACCTCAGCTCTGTTTATACATCTCCACAGAACAAAATGCAGTAGGTAGTGCAAAATAAACTTTCCCATAATCCTTATAAATCTGTCTTGTTTCAGAAAATTGTTCTGTGTGGGAGAATGGTGAGGTCACTGCAAGGGTCTAATTGCCAAAGTGCCTCCTTGGCAACCTCTCCCACCTTGTCCTTGTCCTCCCCCTCTGCTCTGTCATCAGTCCCCTTGGTCCTTTACTCACTTTAATAATAATTTCAGTGCACCTGGAAGGAAACAACTTGAACTGCAATAATGAAAACCTTAAAGAAAAGCACATGGCAAGTGTGAGCAGCAAAGAATTCCAGAATGGGTTGGGTTGGAAGGACCTCAAAGCCCACCCAGTGCCACCCCTGCCATGGGCAGGGACACCTCCCACTGTCCAACACCTTCCCATCCAACCTGGCCTGGGACACTCCCAGGGATGGGGCAGCCACAGCTTCTCTGGGCAAACTGTGCCAGGGCCTGCCCACCCTCCCAGCAGGAATTCCTTCCCAATATGCCCCTGACTTGCCCCCTGTGCCCCTGTCCTGTCCCCCCATTTCCTGCAGGACAGCCCTGCTTTGTCCCAACCACACCACTGAGGGGCATGGAGGACAAGGGGGCACGATGGGCTCAAGCTCTGCCAGGGGAAATTGAAGTTGGAGAGCAGAAAAAAATTCTTTGCAGA
>JAWWEV010000018.1:2045669-2060045 GCA_035583235.1 Hafferia zeledoni
ATGGATGGGCAGCAGGCAGGGAAGGAGAGGGATGGATGGGCAGGGGAAGGAGAGGGATGGATGGGCAGCAGGCAGGGAAGGAGAGGGATAGATGGGCAGGAGAAGGAGAGGGATAGATGGGCAGGAGCCAGGAAAGAGAGGGATGGATGGGCAGGAGAAGGAGAAGGATGGATGGGCAGCAGGCAGGGAAGGAGAGGGATGGATGGGCAGGGGAAGGAGAGGGATGGATGGGCAGCAGGCAGGGTGCTGGCACATCACAGAGCTGCCTCTCTGAGATGCAGCAGGGACACTCTCCCTCCCCACCCAGAGAATGCACTGAGCTGCCAGGAATCAAGTCTTGGATGTCTCCTGACAATCATGCCTTCAGATAGTTGGACAGTGGTTTAATTCAGGGCCTGATAAACAGCCACATGGAGAGCAGGAGGAAGGTGCTGCTGGAAGGTTTGTGTGCAGGGCTCTTTCTGTGGAGAGCCAATCCTCTCTTTGGAGCTTCCACCAGTGGGACAGGCTGGTGGGAAATTTTTCTGCTGATTTAAACCCTCACAGCACAGCCCTTTGCTCTTGACAGGCAGCAGAACCTCATCTTTGAGACCTCAGCAGGGACTCAGCAGGCTCCTTTTCTCCAGACCAGACCATCACTGCAAAGTAATGATGCAGCAGCTTGGCCTGGGGAACAGGGATGGGGATGGTGAAAGAGCTCCCAAATTCTCCTGAATTCTCCTCTTTGCTCTTATGAAAGCCTTTGCTGCTCAGGAAATACTGGGGGATTAGCCCATCCTCCAAAAAGGGACCAGCCTGCAGTCAGAAGCAGCTCCTGAGTCCTTGCCCCTCATCTCAGCCCCTGCCATGGACAGGACAGGAACCCTCCATAATAAACAACCCAGGGAGCAGGTTCTGGCAGCTCTGGGCCCTGTGGGCTGGCAGTGCCACCACTGTGAGCTGGCAGCACCAACCAGGGCCTGGGGCCCAGCCTGAAGGGCTTTGTCCCAGTGGCACCAAGGGTCAGCATTGATATAAACACAATGGAATTTGGGCTGATTAAGGCCTTTCCTCCCTGTGCTGGGTATAGGATTTCCTGCCCTGGGGCAGGTTGGAGTGTGTTATTTCTGTGCCAGGGAAGGGAAAACACTCTTACACATTGAGAAGAGAAAAACATGTCTCATGGGGTGAGGAAAAGACACAGAGCAAAGAGTCTCAGCTGAACACCACAAATGTTGGGGACTTGCATTGCCACTGACCACTCTCTTCCCAAAGATTCCTGGGAAGGGAAGGAAACCCCAAGCCCACAACCCTGGGGAAGGGGAGAGGGGGAAAGAGTGTTAAGCTTATATTTCATGTTCTGAAGGAGCTGGATAACCCCCTGGGATCCTTCTGCTACAAATCCACAGGAATCTGGAGGATGATGGTCAGCAGGTGGACACAAACACTGTGACCAGGGCAGTTCCCTGAGGTGGAACCAGGTTTTGGACACTAAAGAGATTTTCCTGCCCCAGCCCACACAGTTCAAACTGAAAATGCAACAATGCAGCAGAATTTCCAAACCACCTCATCAGGGACATGGAGAAACAGCAAGAATGGTCTTCACCAACGTGTGGTGGTTCAATGCAATAAATGGGTGATGAGCTCAGTCCATTCCAGAGTTCCTCAGCCAGAACCACTGCGAGCACCTTAAACCTCCCAAGCCTCATAAAAATCCCCCTGTGCAGGACACTGATGTGATAATCTGGAAGAGGACTGAAGGAATGAGAGTGGGGTTTGGTGCTCAGAAGATAAAACACCATCTCCAGGACATCTTCCAGCAGCAGAAGCAAAATAGTTCTGGGACTGTGAGTGATCCTGGGGAAACCAAACCCAGGGAGCCCAGCAATGCTGGGATTGGAGCAGGGGCTCCCTGGGGGGGTTTGCACAGCCTTAGGGGCAACAAGGGCTCTTTTTCAAAGCAGCTTTTGCCATTTCAAAAGAAGTGAAAGAAATGTGCAGTACAGCCAGTGGTCATTGGAGGAGAGTGTGAACTCAGTGCTGACTGCATGGAAAAGGCATCAATAGCTCAGCTGCTCATCCATCACCAGGATCACACTTGCTTGGTGCTGGTGCAATGCAGGAAAACACAGATGCCTTCCAGAGGGTTCCCTGACTCCAGGATTTCACTCCCCAGGCCATTCTCCAGCAGGCAAGTGCTGGGAGGGGCGAGTCCTGTGCCAAGCACATCTCACGGGCACTGCAGCCCAAGTGGTTCCAATCCAGCCCCCACAGGGAGGGCTGCACCAGGCAGGGCACCTCCAGCAGCAAAGCACTCCAGGGAAAGGAAAACAGCAGGAGGAAAAACAAACAGAGGGCCAGGAGAGTGTTCAGACAAAGCAGGAGGGACCCTCGAGGGGCTGCAGGGCCACTGCAGAGTGACCAGGGCACCAGCAGGGCCTCCAGCCCAGGGGAACAAGGGCCATCCATCCCATCCTGCTGAGCTCCACACACAGCACAAGGCAAGCCCTGCCCAGGGCCCTGGGGGCACACAGCCTGGCAGCTACACCAACAGGGCTGGGCAGGGAAAGGCACAACAAACTGAGTGCCACCAGCCAATGTTTCTGACCTGTCCCAGTGCAGATCATGGAATACATGGACTAGCTCTGGGCATCCCTTCCTTTCCATCTGCTCCCATCTGAGCTCAATGCTCCGTCCTGCCTCATCACAGCTCCAGTGCCTCTCTCTGAGTGGAATTACAGGTCCAGTTCCTCATCCTCTCCCAGGAAGGGCACTCTGGGTGCTGCCACAGGGGCATCATGCCTATTGCCACTAAATTTTAGTTCCCACTCCCCAACTGGAGCTCCCAAATCCCTCTGAATTGCTGTCATGTCGTGTCACTGCATTCCCTTCACTGAGTAGTTGGTGGCCAGAAGGAGATGTTTAAATGATCAGACCAGCAGAGAGTTTGGAAAATCCCATCTGAATACAAAAAGTTAAGCAAAACACTGTCCTGAAAACATTTCTGATTCCCATCCAGAAAAGCCTCCCATTTATTATGGAGCCTTTAAAATGGACAATGAGGGGATTCTTCAGTGTGGTCTCGCCCTCCCTTTCACCCTACAGAGCAGTGCTGAGTGGAGGCAGAGCAAACACAACCTGCTGCATTGGCCTAAATAAAGCAGAGGGGAAAACCAGATCAATGTCTGTTCTGCTGCCAGCAGATATGGAGTCAATTAAAAACCTCAAATATACAATAACTCAACTCTTTGCACAGAGCTCCAGACATATCAATACCAGGAGCAAAAGGTTATTTTCCATAGGAGACTGAAGCACCCTGGGTTGGATCCTGCTCTCAGCTTTCCAGTTCTGAAGGTGAATTTGTTGTTCCAAAACCTGAGGGATCAGCAGGCACCTCCAGGCAGCTCTCACAGCCACTCTGAGGTTTCCCACAGCCAAGGATGTTCCCCAAGTTCCTTTATTCCCAGGACAGGTGTCAGGTGGGCACCTGGAAGGTGGGAGATGCAGAGGAGCTGCAGCTTTGCCCTGGCTCCTCCAGCACTTTGGGGACAAGGACACCACGCAGTGCTCACCCTCCTGCCAGGCAGGGCACCCTGGGACACTTTGGAAGCTGTAAAGAGCCAACAACCTTCATTTTTAAACAGCAGTTTTTGTCTTTCTCTTGTTTTTCCCTTCCAGAGCTGCCTGCAAATCATTCCCCTCCTCTTTTCAGCCAGCACCCAACCCAAACCCTGTGATCAGCTCCTGAGCATGGGCACACTCTGAGGGTGAAGCCACTCCCAAACCCCCAGCTGGGGCTGAGCAGCAGCTCTGCCCTGCTCCAGGGGCTCTCTTGTGCCTCCCACCATCCCAGCAATCCTGCCTGGGAGAGGGCAGTGCCAGGCCAAGCCAGGTCAGAGGAAAACCAGCCTTTAATGCCATTGAAGAGTGGCAGGTTTGCATTCTTTGAGAGTGAAATAAGAAATAATCATAAAGTGATGGAGCTGGAGCTTTCTTTCCTCTTTTTATGTCCACAGATCTATCCACAACCCCCCTCCATGTGTCTCTGCAGTTATATAGATACAAATATATGTATGGCTGTATATATAAAGTTTTCCTGCTGCCCTTGCAGTGCTGCTCAGAGGAAGCAGCAGAGATTCCAGGGGAACATCAGGACACCCCAGAGCTGCCCCAGTGCCTGGAGCACGTGGGATGGGCTCAGTGAGGCCCCAGCCCTGGGCAGGGATGGGAGGGATGGATGAACTGGCATTTTTAGTCCCTTCAAGGCTGAGAATCAGAGCATTCACTTGTATCAATCCTATTCCCAGCCCTGCTTGGCTTGTAAAATCCTATTTCCAACTAATTATTATTGGACTGCTTTCAGCATTAGGGTTGGGATCTTCCAAGCAAGTGTCTGGTTCTACTGAACTGTTTAGTCATTTAAACCCCCATTGGCCCTGAAGAGGAACAGAGTTAAACACTGTATTAAAGTGATTGGTGACACCAATTCCAAAAATTCAGGTTCTGGCTGTTTCAGACCAGGCACCTTCACTCACTTATTTTATTTTAATGCATTTATCCTACAAAACAATCCTGAGCTACCAACTTGCACCTTGAAATGATGGTTAAAAGAATTCCTTTTGATTGGAGACATTGGAGAAACCCACTCCTCTTAGTGAAGCCTTCAGGTGAAAACCTGATGAAACCCATGAAAACACGTGAGAAATGAAATCATTTCATCTCCAGGTGAGAGTTTTCACAGCTCTGCTGCAGGGGTGACCTTGGGCACGTGGAGAAGAGAGGGGGAATGATGCACTGAGAACACACAGCAATTTAAAAGAACACATTTCTGTGGCTTTCCTCAGCCAGGATGGACACTGGACACACAGGTGGGATGAGGCTCCAGCCAACCTACAGGTTGGAGTCAGAACCAGCCCCCAGCACAGCCCAGAAGTGCCAACCTAAAGCTCTCCCATGGCATTCACACCCCCTGTGACACTAAAGGGAGCCAGCCCTGCCCCTGCTGCTGCCAGGGGTGCCTGAGCTGCTCTGCCCAGCTGGGGGGGCTCCCCTGCACACCCTGAAGGCTTTCAGGAGGTGCAAATCTGCCTCTGCTTGCTTGGGTTTAAACTGGAATCCACCAAAATTCAGGTACATTTTTATTTTCAAAGCCTTCAAAAGGAGTGACTGCCATTCAATGCACACCTCGGGTTAGGGGTGTGGATTCTCAGGTGGGTTCTCCTCTTCCAGGGCTGGAAGGAAAGGACCTTTGGGACCTGCAAAGGAGCCCTCCATCCTGTGCCTCCACAGGAGCACAGAGGGGTTTCCTCCCACCTGCCCTGAGCCCACACTGAGCTATTCTCAGATATTCCCTGCCAGCAGTGCTGGGATTGGAAGATGCTCCTGTTCCCACCTTACTGACCCACTGAGCACAATTCCTGTCCCCAGAGCACACTCTGTGTCCCACCACGCTCCCTTGGGCCACGCTCACGGAGAGCCCTTTTTATGCCAGCCCAGGATCCAGGGTGGGCATGGCTGAGATCAGTCCCTGGCTTTGTGAACTCATTGTTGCTTCAGTAAGCAGAGAGGAGGCCCCTGGCAGTGCCAGCAGAGATGCTGACCTCAACATGCCCATCTATCCTGGATACTCTCCCGGAGATTTTTATTGAACACATTTCAAATTAGAGCTGAGGTGGGAATGAAAAATCCTTTGGCACGAGTGAGGTTCTCCAATGAGTGCATTTTCCACTTCTCTTTTTGGTCCTTAAGGCAGCAACATTTTATTCCATGTTGAAGACACCCAGATGAGATGTGACAACAGTGACAGGCTGGACTGGAGCAGGGCCCTGGGCCAAGGCAGGAGGATTTCCCCTCCCCTCCTCTGGGCTGGTGACTTGGGCAGTGTCACACAGGCTGGCAAGAGTTTCCCCTGGTTTGATGTTTGTTATTTTTCTAACCTCTTCAATCTCACTTTGCTGGGGCAGAGGAAATGAGGTAAATTGGTCCTAACCCAGGCCAGGCCTTGCTGTGCTGCTGCTGAGCTGGGCTTTGCAGGCACTGTGAGAGTGGAGCAGTAAATCTCTGGAGCACAAATTTCTTGTGATAACACTAAACTCACCCCATTTTTATTGCTGAGATACAAAGTGTTGTGGCAACGAGCAGGAAAACAAGTCACGAGGTTTTCCTTCAGGGCACAAAGATCACCAAAGTGCCCACAGTGCTGCCTGAATTTCAGCACAGACACAGAGATGTCTCAGGGATGTAACTGCCCTCACAGGCTCCTTTTCACTCCTGGGCCATCCCTTTGCCCCTCACTGCTCATCAGGCACATCTCTGAGCTGCTCTATGGCTGAAGGTGTTCTGAGATTGCTTCTTACACACCCATTCCAACCCCAAATCAACATCCTTCTGCTTGATTCCACAGAATCCTCTTGTTCCCACAGTGAAGCACAAACCAAGCTCTCCAGTCTCTGCCTCTGTTCTAGTTTTGATTAGTTATTTCTGCTGTGTATCTCGGGTTAAGTATTACCTGACATGAGAGGCAGATGTTTCCCCTCTGCAAGGAAAGGCTCTTTTCAGAGATCAGTGGGAGAGAAGGACCTTCCCAATCAACACAAGGCTGTGGCAGCTGCCACTGTCCCCTCTGCTTTTAAGGTCTTTTCCACGTGGTTTTAACTCCACTCACAGTTTTAAAGGATTTCTTTCATCCCACTACCTGGTCAAAGCTATTTTCTCTACTTCCATTGCATCCAGATTCATCCACTGGGCAATTCCTAAAGCCACAAAGGCTATTTTGTTCAATAAATCCAATCCCTGCCTTGGTTCCTGGACATAACTCAAGTGATTTCAGCGGTGCCTCCCCTCCTGGAGATGTTTTTCATCCTGGGGAGGCAGATTTGCAGCATGGAAGCTTTATAGCCTGTGAAGTTTTCACATCTCCAGGTGGAATTGCTTAACAGTTACAAAAAAAGAACATTAAAAAAATAGAAAAAGAGAGAGAAGCCTCAAACCTGATGGTCCACAGAAGAGAAGTTAATAAACCACAAAAACTGGGAAACTATAAAGTTTTCCTCCCTGGTTAAACACAGTGGAATTAATGAGCTGAGTTTCAGGGGTATCTTGAGGCTGTATTGGATTGTTCTCTATCCCTGCCCCTTCCACAACTGCTCTCCCTTCAGAAGGGAAATGAAGAACTCTCATCAATAATAATGTACCACTCTGCAGATGTGAAAGATAAACAGCACACACAGAGCAGGAACAGCTCAGGCTGAAACCAGACACAGCACCCACAGAACTGAGAGAATTCCCTGGGGAATCCTTAATCTCAGCACAGGGATAACCCAGCTTGGAGGAGCAGGAGGGTCTAACTGAGATTCTCAGCCTGTGCCTACAGGCAGGCAGTGACAGCTGAATTATTTACCCCCCCCAGCTGTGAGAATAATAAATCCTGGCACGAGGAGAGGGAAGAGCTGAGCATGGAGATCTCTCCCTCCCTCCCTTCCAGCAGCCTGAGGTTCTCTGACCTCTCAGGAGGCCTCAGACCTGGAACCCTCCACACCTGCAGGTGGCTCAGTGCCAGAATCACAGGGACTTACACCAACCCCTGCTGCTCCTGCTCATCCCTGGATTCTTCCCCAGCACCCCCAGCCCGTGGGGTCCCTGCCAACACCCACTGCCCCCCAGGGCAGGGCAGGGGCACAGCCAGACCCCAGGGTGGGGTGAGGAGCGTGGCAGGGACAGGTGCCAGCGGTGCCCGAGCACTGCAGGGTCACACACAGAGCTGGCACTGCCCAAAGCACAGCACTGCCCTGCCTGGGGCTGCTCCTCAGGCTCTGTGAGCTTTGGATAAACACAATCAAAGGCCAAGAGTCAAAACTCAATTCCAGCTCTTACAAACTGCCAGTTTCTGCCATTGCACAAGCAAACAACACTCAAATAAACCCACCCCAGAGGCAAAGCCTTTCTGAGAGCCACATCACTCCTAATGGCAGGCCCAGGGAGAGTTTGTCTCCTGAAAACTTGTGTGAAATCCTGGTTTGGCTGAACCCACCTTGTCTGGTCACTTCTGCCTTCCCTGGAGAGAACATGAATGGTTTCTGTTTGGAGGAGATTCCAGGTAGCCATAAATTCTCCCCCAGCCCCTCCCAGCTTGGGCACCCCGAGCTGCCAAGTGCTGCTCCACGTCAGCTCAGGCTCTGCCATGTGTTATGTGCATCACCCTGAGGGAGGGAGGGAGGGAGGGATGAAGCATTTTTTCCCCCCATTTTCAGAGGTACTTTTTGGATGGCTGCATTCCTGCAGCACTAAAGCAGCTTTTTTTTTTTTTTTAAGGCTCAGCTCCTCCCTGCCTGTCCCTGCAATATCAGCTCAGATTGGCATAAATACAGGATCAGGAAAAATTTAATTATCACCTGCACATTATTGCTAATTGGGGAGCTTTGGCTTTCAGGCACAGAAAGGTATTAATTCTGACATTGAAGTTTCTGACTCAAAGAAGTGACATAAAATGCTGCCACGAGTGGAGCTGCACACAAAGGGCTTTTCCAAAGTCCACATTAATGCTCCTGGAATATTGGAATGGTGCTCCTGGAACATGCAATGCATGTGAGATATGTGAGCACACCAATCTTTTGTAGTGGATTAAGAAACTCACTTTAAAGGCACAGTTTAATTAAGTTTCTTAACACTCCTTTGTGAGGATACAATGATCATCCCTGTTTTACAGGCAAATGCTAAAGAGTTAATTAAATGCCAAGATCCAGACTGTGACTTAAAGGCAGAGGCAGGAAAAGGGTTTGTCAGACTCAGTTGCAGTCCCAGCTGACAGGAAAGTCTCTCCAATGGATGTTCTCAATCAAGTCAAGTTTCTCCTGACTTCAGATCACGCTGCAAACCTCCTATTTTACTGAAGAAACAACCTCAACTGTCAGAGATGCTGCTTTGCCATAAAAAGCATAAAATAATTTGGGTTCTGCAAAACAGTAACAATGATAAGGGAAAACTTTGGATTCCAAACCTCAGAAACTCATGAAATAAACCACATTAAAATGACAACCTTTAAACAAAACTGCAAGAACTGATGAAAGGCAACACAACACCTGATTTCTTTGGATTCTCAGCCTTCTGAAGGGTCTTATTTGTTTCCTTTAGCAAGTCCAAAATAATCATAAATACATCTCAGCTTATTAGTCACTTATCCTCGTGCTCTCAGACAATGAGTTTTAAAAACTGTCCTGTCATTGGGTTTTTAACAAGCTCCTCATTATGTCCCACATCCCTGAGCTGTGACATGTCCTGTATTAGAAGCTGGGAATTCCATGCAAGGGCTTCTGGGTTCTTTATTTGGTTTTACCAAGGAGAAACATTTTATATGAATGCAAGACTTTATTATATTTAAAGAAATTATATTTCCCCAGTGTCTTTTTGTGTCAACAAAAGACTTTCCTGGCAAGTAATGAGTTTGCACTAAGCAGGCAAACACAAATAAACCAAGTCTGTGTGGATAATCAAGGGGAGTGGGTGTATATATTGTATCTCCAAGGATTTAATAAAACAGCAGCACAAGAAATCTGGTCCTTTTGGAAAACAATGGCCATTTAGGAAACATTTCTGCCACTTGAATTGCCAGAGGAAAATTAACCCATTGCTGAATGCTCAGTGTGCACCTTGGAGAGGGAACAGGATGGAAGTGGCTCCTGAGCTGCCACAGGTTCCTGAGCTTGGCCTGTCCAACAACTGCAATTCCCAAAGCCATGAGGAGATTGAGGTGCAAACAGCCCAGTGATTTACACAGAGACAAAGGGTTAAACTCCCCCCAAAGTTTATAAATCCCAGCACTGGCTCCACCACCACCACCGTGCTGGAACTTGGCAGTGGGTTGAGAGGACACATCAGCACTGAACACCAGTTTGGAGCAGGAAGGGAAGCTGAGTATCTGATCCCATGGAAACTCCAGAGGAAATCTCATCTCAGCAGGATGCTGGGAGGACCCAGGAGGCTCAGGCTGATGGCTCTGGGGTCAGGAGGAGCTCTCCTCACCTCGGGGTCTCACCTCCACCCACTCACCCCACACAGCTGGAAGTGGGGCTGGATTGGGAGTGGCCACAGCACCACTGGAAAGATCAGTTATTGATCCTTTCCAATCAAAGCCAGCCCATGCAGAGGGATGGATCGATGGTCAGGGATGTCTGGGAGGAGGTTCAAAGTCATTGTGGTGTTTCTTTTATACAGAATATATGAAATACAAGTCATCCACAATGTAAGTGCTTCCTGCTTAGGATACAAGGAATAGGAGCATTGCCTCGTTGCTTCAAAAGAAGAAATAAATGAATATCTAAAGTCCTTCCACCCAGAAGTCCCAGCAGGCTGAGGATGGTTATGGACACAAGGCTGCAAAGGGCCTTTTGCCACAACTCTGTGTTTCTTTCTCCCCAGTGAGTGGGGGGAGATTTTGGGGACTGCAGGAGCAGCCGCCGCCTCCCCTGGGAGCTCCAGGGCTGTGGAAACAGCTCTGTGGGGGCCTCTGCAGCATCAGCAGGTCCTGCCGACTTCAAAGGGCACCCAAGGCTTTCAGGGAGGGCTGTTTGTTGATTTTTTGCCCAGTGAAGTGATATTACATGGCATTTCCAACCCTCAATCCTATTAAGGGACAGAACTACCTAATGGCACTCATTAAATACCATAACTCCATGTCAGAAATGCACTGACAGGCCCCTGCAGTTGAAGGGGGAGATTTATGCCCTAAAACAATATGGATTTGGGGTTATTGGGATGAGTTTTTTAATAAATGTCATTTATTTTAACAGGTGAAAGCAGAAGAGCCAGGACAGTTCATGAGTAGGTTGTCACTGACCACATAACCAAGAGGTGAGGCCTGAATTGTATCTTTAGAGGGAAGAAAGCACCAAAAGTACATTTTTCTGCTCAGCTCCTTCATTCTTTGCAGATCATTTCTTTGGTGAGCTGCTCCAACAGCTCCACACTGCCCAAAGGTCCATCCCTGCCCTCCCCTCACCCCATCCTGCTGCCCCTCCTGCCACTTTGCTCTGCTCCCAGCCCTTCCCTGGGCACCTGCACAAACCCTCCCTGCAGGATCCCAGTGCCAGAGCAGCACAGGGGACAGGGGGGTGCAGTGGAACCTGCCAGGACATGCAATAACTCCGGTGCAAAGGCACCTCTGGAGGTGCCACCAAGCCCAGGACAGGGAGTCACTGCCCTGGCTCTGCTGGGTCAGGCAGAGCAGCCAAACAACCCTCTGGCTCTGGCATCAAACCCCCAACTCTCACAATTACCCAAAGGCATTTTGAATTTTTTTTCATGGAACGTGAATGTTGTTGCAAAACCAACATCTTTTTGTACCCTAAAGGAATAAAAAGGAAAAATATCTTCCTGGAAAGAACAATCAGCAGTTAAATCCCTGCCTGTACCACTTTGACTGAAGGCAGAAAGCTCCAAGGAATAACAGAACAATACAGGGAGTATTTGTGCAGCAGGAAGAGTTTGGAAATGTTTGTTTACCACACACTTGTCCCTACTAGACAGAAAGGTTCCTAAAACCCCATAGAAAGAGCTCAGATTACTAATAGAGTCATGAAATGGAATTTCTAACCTGTTTATAAATGGTTCAAAGGAAATCACAAATGGATAAAAAACAAGCCCAGGTTTACAGGAAAAGGGCAGAGAGTTAATTGGTTCTTCCAGTCAGCAAAATGGTCAGTGGGCCCGAGCTGAGCACACCTGCCATCACCTCACCTGGAAAAAACCCCAGGTGGGCAGGGGAGGAAAGGTTTGGAGTTTGCCAAACAAAAGGGGAAAGCCCTTCTACTGAATGACCCTTAGTACATATGGACAAGCAGTTTGTAATGCAATGATGATTTCACAGTGTGCCTTGCAAAGGTTCAATAATGGCTTTGGAAATATGGGAAAGTCATTTGCAACACCACAGAAAAAAGGACTAGAGGACCCAGTGCTGCCCCCACTGACTTCAGCTGGGCAGAGTGGGACTGGCAGGACCTCCTGATGGGTTTAGGACCTTTTTCAAGAGCAGGTTCAGATCTGAGCACAGCCCAGCCTGGCTGGCTCCCACCACAGCCCACTTGCCAAATTACTCTCCCCTCGTTATCATTTAAAATAAAACCATTATAAATGTGCAGAACATTTGCCTGTTGGATGCTGTTTGCCTTCTCTGTGGTACCCTGAGTGCCCCGAGCCCTGTGGGCACCCCAGGCAGAGCCCCCCACCCTCCCCAGCAGCTCTGACACCCCCAGAGCTGGGTGAGCTCCTGACTTCCTGCACAGCACTGCCCCAAAATCCAGTGTCTGCCACTCTGCCAGAGGGCAATCCTGCCAAGGCAAAGGGAGGGAAGTTGCCAGAGACCTTCATGAGCTGTGAGAAGCATTTTACTTTTGTGTCCACAGTAAGAACATGCCAAGGGTGAACACATGGAGTAAGGGTGTTGGGGGCCCAGCCCTCCTCCCCAACAACACCTGAACATGGCACATTTCTGCCCCAAAGAGCCCTTCTCTTCCTCACCCCCTTTGGCATTTTATCTGGAAATACCAAACCTCTGCATGTGGCACCTGAGATTTTATTGTATCTATTTTTATTGTATTTATTTGCATTGTCCTGCCAACCCATTGCACTTTCACAAGGTGCTGCTGACCAGTCCAAAATTCTGGCACAATTTATTTTAAAAGGGCAAAACCCCCAAACAACCCTTTTGCTCAGGGAATCTCCCTGGCCAAGCCTGCAGTGCAGGGCACACCCTGAGCCCTCAGCACCAGGGCAAGCACCAGGAAGCTCCAGGAACAGCAGGGCCACGAGCCAGAGTCCTCACTCACCCTCTGCATGTCTTGCAGCACTCACTGGCCAGGGGAATTTCTGCTCTAAGTGTCTCAAATATTGCCATTTCTGTCAACTCAAGGCTGTGCCAACACAGAAGGCAGGAGGCCCCTGGGCTGCTCCCCCTTCAGCACCCACCTGTAAAACCCTACAGTTCAGCCCAAAGAAACCACAGGCTCTGAAAGATCCCCTGATCTCCCAGTTCAGGTCTAAATGCAGTCCTGGCTCTGGGCTCAGCTCTACTGCAAACACCTCTATCAGTGCCTGGAAATTCTTCCCATTTCCAAGGCAGCTCATCAAGTTAATCCAGTTTGGTCTCTTCCTTCCAGTTTGGGGTCACCCACAAATGATAAAATTTTCCTATTCAATTCCTGTTCCTCTTGAAGGGCTGAAACAACGTGGTAAAAAAGTTCTGCCATAGTACACTTGGATTTCAGGAGGAAATGATTCTTATTTCTTGTGCTTTTTATGACCTTGCTGCCATTTCCTAGCCATAAGCTGGAAATGTTAAATTACAAAAAAGTACAATATTAATCAACCAATTGAGTTGCCAGTTCTAATTTTGGAGAGAAAAGTGGACAGAGAAATAATCAAAGACTCCCCCAAAAAGCAGATGGCTGGAGAGCACTTCTGGCAGTCACACGACTCACACATGGGACCACTCAAGTTGAACAAATTGGACAGCAGAGAGAGCACTGAAATGGAAATTGGGGCTCTGCTCCATCCAAATTCTTCAGAATGTTTGTTTTGGATTTGTACCTCTCTGCAATTTACAGCTCCAGATTAGATACAGCAAGAGCAATATTCCTGACTAGAAACACAACAGAACGGCCAAAGCTTTGCCAAATCACAGCTTTGTCTCCCTGTGTACAAACAGCACCAAGGTGTAAATGGTTTTCTAAATAAAACCCAGGACTAAACATGGCTTTTCCTAACACAGAAATAAAGACATTTCTGTGAGTCAAAGTGCAAAACTTCTGCAGCAAAGCCCATGTTGGCAGGGAAAGAGCAGGAGAAAGGAACCCAGAGCAACCTGAGATGTCCCAGTCATGTCACACAGCAGGGACCTCCCACTGCCAGGGAGAACATTCCCAAAACAAAGGCAATGAGCTCAATGGGTTGTGTTCCCAACATTAACCAGTTTTGGTACCATAAGGTGCAGTGAAATATTTATTCTTTGATCAGGAGGGGAGAAGATCCCTAAGCCAAGGTCAGTTGTATCAATCTCAGCTGCCAGGGGAGGTTTAGGTGGGATATCAGAAAGAAATTCTTTACAGAGAGGGTGGTCAGACATTGGAATGGGCTGCCCAGAGAGGGGGTGGGTTCTCCATCCCTGGAGGTGTTTAAAGTGACACTGGATGTGGCACTGAGTGAGAAACCACCATGTCTTGATCCAACCCTACTGTGATCACAGAGAAACCACCATGTCTTGATCCAACCCTACTGTGATCACAGAGAATCCACCATGTCTTGATCCAACCCTACTGTGATCACAGAGAATCCACCATGTCTTGATCCAACCCTACTGTGATCACAGAGAATCCACCATGTCTTGATCCAACCCTACTGTGATCACAG
>JAWWEV010000018.1:2083967-2096794 GCA_035583235.1 Hafferia zeledoni
GGCAGCCCATTCCAATGCCTGAGCACTCTCTCTGCAAAGAATTTTTTTCTGCTCTCCAACTTCAATTTCCCCTGGCAAAGCTTGAGCCCATCGTGCCCCCTTGTCCTGTTGCTGAGTGCCTGTTGGGCTGTGAGCTGGTCCAGGTAAGGAATGAAGAGCAGGAGTGTCCCATCAGCCATCCCCAGGAAATCTGCCCAGACACGTCACACAAACACTTTGATCCCTCTAAACAAAGGCTGTTCTTGGAAAAAAACTTCTCCTGGAAGCCAAACATGAGAGCTCTGGGCATTGCCAGGGAGAGCTGCACACAAATGGTCTGTCATAACCTCAGGCCTGGATGGGGTTTCCACAGCTGGAATAAGTTCTACAGGAGCTCCAGAGAGCTCTTTGCTCCTCAGCAACAACCCCCAAACCTCCTGTTTGCCAGAGAGAGCACCATGAGGAAGAAGATGGTTTAATGGCCAGCACCTCTGCCCCAACTTAGTCACCAGCCACAGGGATAAACAAGGTGGCCCAGAGACAACACACACTGGAGGAGACAGGCCTTTATATGTAAGAAATTAAAATACTTCTATATGGGCTTCAGCCTTTTTGGTGTGGTTTTGCATACGCAGTTCCCTTCTGGATAATTGGAGCTGGGGAAGAGTCTGGGTTGCAGTAGGCAGGAAAAATTAAGGCTTCATGTTGTTTGTGGGCTAAACCAAAATACCAGGACTTGCATGTAAAACACAAGTGAGAAGAAAGGAAAAACAATGTTCTAAAAATCCCTCAAAGGAGCTTCAAGAGAGCTGACAGATAACAACATCTCTAACCTACACCCACAAAGTAGGGCCTGAGCCTTTTTCCCACTGAATTCTGAGCAAAATGTTTGTCAATACCCAGACAACTATCAATTTAGGACTATTTATTTCAGGAAAATGGGAGCTTCAGGAATTTGAGATGATGATATACTGCCCTCGAAAGTCTGATTTTCACATCACAGAGAAATGCAAGACATTTCCTTAGTTTCATGAAAACTGGCTCTCCCTGGGATTAGAAACAAAACACTACAGTTTTATTGATGGAGAAGTGAGAGAACAAATCCTTTGCCCAAGAACTAGAAAGTGAAAATTAATAATAATTTCTTAAATATTTTTTAAGGCTGCACAAGGGCAGAGCTGTGCTGAGGGTACCACGTGTTGGGGTATGGACAACACTCAGGATCATGGTTGGGTCTGTAGTTTAGATTTTGGCTCTTCCTTCCATGGTGAGCTGTAAGACCTGGAGCTGCTCTCAGCCCCAGAGAGCCACAGCTCATGATCCAACACCACCTGACTGAGCTTCATCAAATGGTGACCAGTCCCTGCTTCATAAATCTTGGTGTAACTTTCCAGGTTGGGTAATTATTGACTCCAGAACCAGTCCCAGTCCCTCAGCACTATGTCAGGTCCCTGAGTCTGGCCAAGCTCCCAGCACAGACACAGAGAGCAGCAGGAAAACCACCTCAAAACCCCACATCTTCACACCTGCTCAACACTCCCAGACCCAAGATAAACTAGTGCTGGCCCCGTTGCCAATGTTAACAGAAGCTATTCAAAGAAAAACAGAAGGTAACTCCTGACTCTGGAAGTTTGGAGGGCACCAGCCTCAGTTCCTGCAAGTCTTGCATAGAAGACAGTTCTGAGAATTCAGCCTGTAGCAAACATGTCACAGAGCACACAACAGAAGCACCCCAGAGCTCAGGGTAGTGTTACCTTGCTGATCAAAAGCTGATCTTGGGAAGTGCTCCAAAATCCACACAGTTCTCCAAGTTGTCTCCAGAATTCCTGGACTTCACAGGCACCCAGAGCAGGAGGAGCCACCCCAAACCTGCCACCCACACAAGGGTTTCCAAGACACTTCTGTCCCCAGCTGAAACCTGGTCAGCTCGTTTAGAGTGTGCAGGTGGTGCCTATAGAACACTAACGATGCCCAGATTGGCATCACCTGTGAGAGCTGGTGCCCAGCTGCTCCCCATGGGTGAAACTCCAGAGCACGTGCTGCAGGCCATGCTCAGAGGAAGATTAAGTGATGTTGTGCAGCCAGGAAAGCACAGCTGCACGTGGCTGCTGTCTGTGGGTCTGTGCTGCTGCTCTTCTCATCAGAAGGTCCCTCCCAAACTCTGAGATATTTGGTGGCTTTGGTTCCATGACCACAACTCATTCAACCTCATGTGACTGCAGTCACAGGGCCAAAAATCTGCTCTGGACTGGCCCTGTCTCCCAGAGCACACACCACCAGCCACAGCCTGGTCAGCAGGGCCAGGGTATTTCTGAGCCAAGTGGAGTGTGGAACCTGCACCAGCCTCCACCACTCACCCAGCAGGGCAGAGAGGGGTGTGACACACAGGCAAAAGGGCTTGCTCCCTAAGGTGTTCCTTGGATAATCTCCCTGGGGAGTTGCCCCAAGCACAGCCCCCTCCAGGGCACAGAGTTCAGGTGGGAAACACAAACAGTGGCTGCAGTGACTGTTCCCTGTGTGATGGGATTGCACAGAAAGTGCTCTGGAGGCACTGCCTGCCCATCCAACCTCCATTGCCAACCATCTCCTGGGAAGATGCAGCTAAAACCAAACATCTCAGCTGGATAATCCTTAACCAATTCATCCCAAAGGAAAACAGCACCTTCTGCAGAACTTGGAGGGAACGTGGACAGTTCCTCTCTGCACAGATTTGTTGGAGAGGTTTTAATAAACACAGATGTTGGGAACGGATGGCTACTGTGTAATCATGTGCAGAAAAAGCCAGGGGACAAAACATCCCTTAATGAAGCCCCACATACTGTGGAATATTCCAAAACAAGGGAGGAAGGAATATGACTGGTGTTGCAAGCAGGCAAATCACAAGGACCCAGATGCCAATATTTATTTGCTTTAAAACATTCCTTCTTCTCCCACCCCATTTGTAAGCCTGGAAGGCCTTGCTCAGAGCAACACACAAGGCAGATCAAGAGTTCAAGAGACCTACGTGGCATTTCAGTCAGGTTTTTGAGTATTACACCCCATTTTAAACTGAAATATTGAGACAGGAGATGGCTCTCACTATTTCTGATATCCTTATTTAATACTTGCAAGGAGTGCACACACATCTTAATGTCAGCAGGGACACAGCTGCTTATTTGAGGAGCTTTGGGTAGATTCCATAGAATCCCAGAATGGTTTGGGTTTGAAGGAACATCATGAACCATCTCATCTCAACAAAACACCTCCCACCATCCCAGGTTGCCCCAAGCCCCATGCAATCACCCTCTGCAATTCCCAGGAGCAACACTGGGGTTCTGCTGGGACCAGAAATAATCCTGGTCTAGCACAAATATGTTCACTTTTTCCACAGAAGAGAAGAGAAAAATAATTGGACACTGAAGCAAATAAGTCTGAGTTTCTGGCTTTTAACAGTTTTTAGCACAAAAATCACAAATTTTCATTTTTCTGGGACTGATTGTATAAGATGCTGGCAGAATATCTGAGTAGCATTTTTAGGGAATTTCCCCCTTTCTTCCCTCCCTTCACTTGGGACTTTCATTCACTAATCACAACTAAATAATCCCAAAGAGAAAAAATATTTTGTCAGCCCAATATCCCTGTTATGCCAGTGAACTTTGCCCAAGAATCCAAAACTCAGGCAACTTAAGAATATATTTGTAATATTCACCAAAATAATAAATTCAGCACATGACACAGGAAATAATAATCAGATGATCTCAGCCCCAGAAGTATTTCAGTGCTGTGGAAATGCCAGGTTGGAGAGTTCATGTGGAAAAGGAAAAGCCTTGTAACTTCTCCAAACATCAGTCATCACTTCCAGATACCTCTAAATACAGCCATTCATTTCACACTGCAGGATATTGTATTGAAAAGCAAGGCAGGGCCAGCACAGCACCTTCCACCACTAAATATGCACTGCACAAACCTTAGCTAAGTGTGTTTTTCCTATTTGGAATAGGGCTCTTTCATTTCCAAAAAAGAGCTTCATGCTTCTTGCAGAGCAAAATATTTATAGCCACATGCAAGGGAGAAAAAAAAAATAGCTTGAAAAGGCAAATCCAAAGGTATTCCAAGATAGCTCCGTGTCAAATATAGAATGACTCATCCACCTCTTTCAATGAAAATGTTCATCCCAGAGAGATCAAAGGCCCTGAGTACACCAAGCCCTTTTTGCTAAACCTGGCAGGAGAGTAAAAAGGTTTTCAATCAGCAGCCACTTGGTGGGAGGTCTGGGAACAAATGAAAGCCATAAGACGCTGGCATTGGAGAGAGCCCATCCCCTACAATGCACAATAGGGCCCATGTATAGAATGTAAGCACAGTTTGCAAGGACCAGAGGAACGTCTCGAGGGGTGTTTTTGTGCAGCTCCTCCAGATGGATCTGGTATCAGCAGCTCTGTTATTTTTGCTATAGACGTTCAAAGCTCTTCCTCGCTGCCCGTCGCCCACGTGCTGTCACGGACACGGCTTTGAAGGGTGGGCTCTCATTGTGCCTGTACTTCGCAGCCTGCTGGGTCGTGCCAGCCCGAACAGGTCCCTGTCCCAAACCGGGATGCTCCACCCGGGGTGGGTCCTATTTCCCCGCTCGGGCTCCCACCAGCCCCGCAAAGGGAGGGCTGCGGGGCCATGGAAACCACAAAACACAGGACAGCGACATGTCAGAGTGTGATTCCAATACCCCTGAGGTGCCGCAGCGGCCGCGGGCAATGCGGGCACTCAGGGCGGAAAGTTATCCCGCACAGGGGCGTTCTGTGCCGTCTGCGGCTGCACCGCTCCCTCTGCCTGCCCCGGGGCTTCAGTGGTTCCCTGCCCCCGGGACGGTCCTGTTCCCCCGGGAGGGTCCCGGCTATCCCCGTTCCCCCGGGATGGTCCCGTTTCTCCCCAGTTCCCGCAGGAAGGTCCCGGTGCCCTCGTTCCCCTGGGATGGTCCTGGCTATCCTCGTTCCCCCGGCAGGGTCCCGTTTCCCCCGTTTCGGTCCGTTTGCCCCCGTTCCCCCGGGAGGGTCCCGGCTATCCCAGTTCCCCTGGGATGGTCCCGGCTATCTCAGTTCCCCTGGGATGGTCCCAGTTCCCGTTCCGCCGGGAGGGTCCCGTTTCCCCCGTTCCCCCGTTTCGGTCCCGTTTGCCCCCGTTCCCCTGGGATGGTCCCGGCTATCCCAGTTCCCCTGGGATGGTCCCGGTTCCCGTTCCCCCGGAAGGGTGCCGTTTCCCCCCGTTCCCCCGGGCCGGTCCCGGTCCCCACAGTGCCGATCCCACGCTGCCATCGTGCGGCCGCCGCCGGCTCCTCGCCCCGCTGTCCCTGCTCGCGATCGTGGAATCACGGAACCATGGAATGGTTTGGGTTGCAAGGGACCTTGACTACCATCTCTTTCCACCCCGCGGGCAGGGACACCTTTCATCAGCCCAGGTTGCTCCAAACCCTGTCCAACCTGGCCTGGAACACTCCGGGGATGGGGCAGCCACAGCTGCTCTGGGAATTCCATCCCAGCTCCTCACTATCCTCACAGGGAGGAATTCCTTCCCAAATTCCATCTACCCCTGCCCTCTGGCAGTTTACAGCCATGATCCCCTCCAACATGCACAGTGTGGGCAGAGCCGACATCCTCAGGACTAATTTCGGGCTCCCTGACCCAGGCAGGACACAGCAGCCTCTCCTGCAAGGGCTAAATATGGATGGGCATCCCTGGGCAGAGCATGTGCCATCCCAAAGGCTCACCATCCCTGAGCAGCAATGCCAACATCCCACATTCCTCCCACTGAATGCTTTACCTCACTTGCTTGTGGGAACCCTGTAAAGCTTTCTGAGCTCCTTCCCAATTTTCTTGGTGCTCCTGCTGTTGTTCACCACTTCCAGCAGCAGACACAGCAGGCCAGGAGGCAGGTTTGCATCCCCCAGTGAGTGGCCAGAGGGAGCAGGAGTACACAGGGTGGCCACATCAGTCCTGGTGAAGGAAGAGCTGCCAGCCCACAGCCACAGACTGGCTCCCACCGGGATCCTCCAAACACCAGGAAGGGGATGAGTTGTGTGAACAGCCTGACCAAGGCAGGGGTTACTCCAAGTGCCCCAACAGTTCCACACACACCTGCTCAGCCTTCCATCCACAGGCACCACCTGGGCCAGGGTGCTCCAACCCTGCTCCTCCAGCTGAACACAGAGGGGTTAGGAACTCATTACAGTCAGAAAAGCAAATTTCTTGAGTTTGGAGGGTTTTTTTGCTAAATTCTTGTAATCCTTTTAAAATATTAACTGTGCAGAATTGATGATTCCTACAGAAGGGAAAATCCTGACACTAATATACCTCTCAGTCATAAAGAATTCATGCATTCTGCCCTGTTTTAAAACTCATTAACCAAGCCTCTGGAAGCAATTTTTCCACAACCCAAAGTAACAAACAGTTTGAAAATTTCTCCGGGTAACAGTTGCCTGCAAAGCACTTAAAATTTATAAACTTCTCATCCAGTGTCTGCCATTTATCATTGCTAAAGTAAATGGAAGCAATGGAATCGACTATGCATCATGAGTAATATAATGCAATATTAAAGGACACCCAGTGGAGTAGTTTAGAGGCTGAAGGAACTAAATCATGGGCTTGGTGCTGGGAAACCAGAAGGGAAATGTGCAGCACCATTTGTTGGTGTCTGTAGCTGTCACTGCTGCACAGGGCTGGAGAAGTGACAGCACTGATTCACTGTCCAGGAGAATGAGAAGGGAAAGGAACAGAGGAAAGAATTCCTGAGGAGTGATCCCAAGTTGTCACACTGCCCAGCACAGCCTAAGCCACACAGAAACCTGCAGGAAGACAAGGACATGGGCTCAGGTAAAGGAAGAGCCTCACTCATGCCCTGCTCCTGGGGCTCCCAGGTGGGCAGCCTGGAGAATCCCAGCTCCTTTGGGGTGTCCCCCAAACTTCAGCCCAGACAAGGACAGCACCAGGCATGGTGGGAGTAGCACTGGTGACTTCTGAAGGAGATTCCCACCTTCATCTCTTCTGGGTTCTCTTTTGTCATCCTCCACTGTCCTGGCACAGGCAATGAGTAGATGCATCAAGCAGATAAAAGGACTCCTTTGAGGAGGCAGTTCTGAACTACAACAGAAGTTACACAGAATCATGATATAAGAAATAAGTCACCCTTCCCATTCCTTTGTTCTTCCTGCAATAATCTGCAGATTCTGTTAACTGGGATGGTGTGGGACAGTGGGATGGATCGGGGCAGGCAGGGAGGCACAGACAGGAATCCTTCCTGGGGCAGAGCTGTGCTGCCACTGGGGAAGAGTTTCATCAGAAGGATCAGGACAAACCCTGATGGTGTCAGGGAAATTCTAAGATGAAAATGAAAGTTTAAATTCCTTGAGTGTTTATCTTCATTTGTATATATTTGGCTCTTAAGATGGAGTTGTACACAGTACCACCCCCAGCTGAAAGATGAGTGGATTTATGAAAGCTGAAGCCACATGAACTTCATCTCAAGTGTCTCAAAATACTCCTTAATATCAAAAGAGATCTCATTTTTCTGGTATGATGGTCAAACAGTTCTATTGCTCTCCTGGGATAACTATATATATTATCAGCAAGTGAGCAGCTTTGGAAGACATGAAATTGATATTCAGAGTGCTCAGTTTTCAGGTTTTTAATAAGAAGTTTCTCACCATCACAACTATAGAATAAAAGTTAGGAAGAAAATAGGTAAGGCAGCCTAATGGCCCCAAAACACAAGGGGAATGATGAATTTTGAAAGTACTTTATCTGCTTTATGGTCTTTAAGAAATTCTCCTGACTTTGGAGAGCACTTTTGCCCTTTGAAAGCTGCCCCTTGGGTCCATCATGCTGCTCTTCACAGCCACTCCCCCAGAATCTTTGCAGAAACCCCCTGGGGCCAACACAGGGAGCCGAGGAGGCAGCAGGATGCCCATGGGCACCACTGCCCCAGCTGCCCTGCCTGGGTGTTCTCATGGCACAATCCCCTTCTGTGTGAAACCAGCCCTGCCTTATCAGCCCCCCAACAACAGGGGTCACACCCTGCAGAGCTGCCCCAAGGACAAGTGGGGATTCCAGGTGGCTGGCAGGAGGAATTCCTCACAGGAGGGCAGGGAATCTTGGCTTCCAATGACAGCTGTGCCTGCTGGGCTCGGGGCTCCAAGGGGAAGGTCCCAGGAAGGGAAGGATGAACGTGCCAGGGGGACATCTCCCCTCTCAGAGAATGCTCAGGGCAGTCTCCCACCAGTGGGAAACTTGAGCTGGGTGCATGTGGCACATCCCAAATGCAGTCTGGAAGGAAGGGAAGACCAGAGCATCCCTGGTTTCCCATTCCCAGCTCTGCCTGGTCATCCCATCTCCTGCTCCACAAAGCACCACTGCCTGGTCCTGCCCCAGAGACACCACCCTGTCCTGTGTGCAGAGCTCAGGGAATGGCAAATTAGGCTCTGAGCTTCCTGAGGATGCTCTGGGAAAGCGTTAAAAGGAGGATATTTTCATATTCTAATTATATTCAGTGATGTGTAAAACTCCAGTCCCCATGGCTCCAATTTCCCAATGCCCAGCCCCTGCAGGACACACACACACACTTGAGAAACAAAACACCATAAAAAGATCAAAGACCCCTCTGGGAATACATTCCTTGCACTCTTCAAAGCCAAATGTCCCCTCACTTGCTCCCCTGTGAACTGATTCATTCCAGTGGGCAGAATCTGCTCACTAAATCAGTGGCAAGAAGAGTTTGTCCACATTAACTCAGGCCCAGAGAGCCCTCTGTGTCCTCCTCTGCTCCACAGAATCCACAGCATTTGTACTAACTGTCATTTCCACACTGCAAGTGGGATTTCATGTGTTACCAGCAGCTTTTCCTCGACTGGTTCTGCACGTGGATGAGATGCAGGTTGCCCTGTCCCTTGATTTGGGAGGCAGAAATGCCCCCCCTGCCCAGCCCTGGGCAGCTCCAGCCCCAGTGCTGCTCCAAACTGTGGGGAATGCTCACCCAGCACGCTCAGCTCCCACCCTCCTCCTCCTGACTGAACTGCTCTGGCCCTCCTGGGCTGCTTTGCACAAGAATTTGGTGGGAAGAGGAGGGCTCTGCAATCCAAGCCCTCCTCCAACGTGCCTGTGTGTGGTCCGAGCAGGCAGCTCATGCACTGAGAAATGGGAAGCCACTAAAATGATTCTGCTTCTAAATATTTTGACCTTTATTGACATTTATAAGTAGCAGGCAGCTTAATTACCAATTAAAGGAAGTTATTAGCTACAAAGGGAGCCTGTTCTTTTTTCCCCCCATGGCTCCTTTCCCAGTCCAGTGCTGTGGGATGAGATTTCTGGGGCAGGTCGAGGCAGAGGAGCCCTTGGCTACTTTACATCAAATCTATACAGAAATCCTTAGGGAAGTCAAAACCCTTCATAAAGTGGCTATTCCAGAGGCAGCCCAGCAGAAGAGCAGCCTCTCCATTGCTGATGGGTTAAAGCCCTGTGTTACAGCCCTGTCATGTTTTCCTACATGGAATTGTTGCTGCTGGTTTTCTTTCAAGCACACCCATAAAAAGGCCTCTCCAAACTGGTTTTGTGGGGTTTCATGGTTGGCTTTTTATCCCCCCTTTTTCTTCACAATATGCATTTAGGGCCTGGCATGAGGAGCTGAGAATATACAAGACTTGGCTGCTAATCCTGAGCCGTTCTGTTAAAACAACAGGAAGTTCTCCCCCAGAGATGGATGAATTCCTGCAGCAAACAAAGCAGCTCCTTGAAAATCACCTACAGCCCAACTCTGCCTCCAGGACTGCACACATTTGGGGTCCCAGTACAGCCTGAGGGTTGTTTGCTGGGTGATGGCACTCAGGAGAACATCTCAGTTAGAAAACATGTATTGAAATGAGTGGTGCCCTCCCATCATTTTAAGAGTATGTTTCTTTCAATAAAAATTAACTGCAACACATACCAGAACTGCAGTCTGAGCAGAGCCCTGATCCTGACAGAGAGATGTGTGACTTTGTACACTAAACTAGGGCTAATGTGACTGTAAAAATAGCCTCATGAAATAACTACCCAACCCTGTACACCCAGGTTATTTTCAGTTCTATAACACACATAAATGTTGTTTTAAGAGTCTTCAAAAATGAAGGGAGAAGCCATGTAGGTAAGACATGGAAACCCAAAGAAAGATACTCAAAATTTGTGTCCTCCCTGAGTGAATAACACCAAGCTATGACATCCCCAGTAGCTGGGAAGGTGGCTGAGTGATCCAGACCACAGTAATTTAGGTTTTTATCAGATCTCCTCCTGCTTATATCCAGAAAAGTCCCACAGTCCTCTCCACCACTCTCAGCTTCTGATTTTCCAGCACACCTCTGGACTCTCAAGCAAGACTTTTAATGTTATTTTTTCTTTCTCTGAATTTCTACCTGAATCCTCCCAGATTTTTTTGCTCTGTATTCTTTGCACTTTCCTTACTGAGCTGGCAACTCATTCTCAGTTTCAGCGTTAAAACAAAATTATTTTCTACCTATTTGGAACTTCGAATCTGATCCTGCAATCACTGAAGTGAAAGGCAAGCAGGACATTCTGTTCAGTGGGGACAGAACAGCCCCAGGTTCCTGGACAGTGTGTTTTCAATCAGGGAGCCTTCACATTTCAAAGGAAATCATTTGCATCACATTTGTATTCATTGCCCACCTACACAGGATGGGAAATTTGCTGAACAAAAAGGTTGTGGGCAGAGCTGCCCCAGCTGTACCTGCCCCAGGAGTTGTGTCCAACCCTCAGGGAGCCAGACCTGGCTCTGAGGGGACAGGACAGGTCAGCTGAGAGCCCTGTGTGTCACCTCCTCCCAGGAACAGGCCCAGAGTCCCAAAACCAAAGCTCAGGTGAAAGGAGGAACCAAAAGGAAGCTGCTCAGCCCATCTGACACCGTTTATGTCGCTGTAGATCAACAGAGAAATGTCCCCCTGAAGGTGTTTCTCAGGGAGGTGACACAGGAGTTCTCTGTGCCTGGTGCAGAAACGCTCACAGGGTCTTTCCCATTCCTGTGGTCACAGAATCAGCTCAGTTTGGGGCTGCTGCTGAAGAACCTGTGAAACAGGACTGAGAGAGAAAAGCTGATTTGCTGCAGAAAGCTACAGTTTGCCACAGAGATGGATCCCTCTCCTCTGGAAAGTTTTAGGCTTGTTTGGGTGTTTCATAAAACACTCATTTGTTTGGGTGTTTCATACAACAGGACCTTTTTTCTTCCTCTAATGTTTGAGGTGGTATTAGATAATACCTTTGGTGAGAAAACACTCAAACCCCTGCTTTTAATTCCAAGAGGCTTCCCAGAGCCCCTCTGAGTCCTTTCCCACTGTCTTCCACTGCCTTCATTTACATGCACTGGGTCATTTTCCTCCTCAGTTTTCCATTTAGAGCTGGACCTAAAAGTTCACCTGCACTTGTAATTCTCTCTGCAGATGGACAGCACCTTCTTCTCCCTGATGGGAATCTGGTGAGGATGAGCAGAACCCTGGGCAGCTGTTCTGGCAGCTCCTTCCCAACCAGCTGTGCCAGCAGGGCTGGACTGGGATCTCACACCCTTATCAAATATCTGAGATCATACTCAAATGCATCTTCCTAAGGATCAAAAACAAGGAAAGCTTGTGAAAATATCAGCCAAAGCAGCTCCAGAGACTTGGAAAAGCAAATCAAACTCAACTTGCAACAGTGAACAAAACCAGTAGGAACAAAACCTTTGCCTGGATTTTGCCAACCTTGGACAATTCAGAGGATCATCTCACTCCCTGTCCACAGCCTGGCAGGAACAGGCAGCTCCCTGCCCTGGGAACTGGGCAGTGGGCTCTGGGAGGAAGGAAATTGCTGCCACATGCAGTAAATAAAAAGGTTTTCTTAAAAAAAAAAAAAAATACACACATAGTTGTGCTGCAGAATCATTCCATTCAGCCTGGCCTGAAACACAGGCAGCTACAAACCCATCATTCATCTCCAACATAAACACAGGCTGGGTTAGACTCGCAGCAACATAGGTTGGGATTTTTAGGAGATGACATAAATAAATGTATTTTTATATTTCCTGACCACATGAAGCTCGAAATCAGGAGCTCTAAAATGTGAGCCACACACTGTAAGGCTTCTAATAGCCAATAAATCCAGACAGTCACACTGGAGCAATGTTTGCTCCTTAAAGGTACATTTTGCTGCAGTGTATATAAATACAAGGGGACTTGTTGTTTTATGGATTAGTAATTATATGTAGCTGAACATGATCCTTCAATAAAGGTTAAAGTTCTCTTAGGAGGACAGCAAGATGGAAACCACTTCAGAAGGCACAATCTCAGCTCCCAAATATTATTTCTACATGGAAAGACATTAGTAAGGACATGGGGGAAGGTTGAGGAAAATTATTTTCTCCAAAAAAAAAAGAGCAGTTCAGGACAGGAAAGGTAAAACATCTCAGCTCAAGAACATCAATGTATTTCTCTGTTCCTGTCCCACCTCTGCTACACTAAAAAAGCACAAACCAAGTTCTTATCCTGCCCAGTGCAACCACTTCCCCTGTGCAAAGTAGGGATTGTGGTGCTGGAATTCCCTCAGGTGGGGCTGAAGGAATGAGTGACCTCAGAGAATCACCAGTGGAGCTTCAGAGCTGAAATGCTCACAGGATAAAGAACATTTTCACTCTTCAGCCCTTCCAAGTGGAGACCAGCATTGTCCCCATGCCATCCCACACTGGGAACTGGAATATAGAATCATAGAATAGAATGGATTGGGTTAGAAAAACCCTCTGAGATCAGCACGTCCAACCCTTGATCCAACCCCACTGTGATCACCAGCCCAGGGCACTCTGTGCCCTGGGTTGGT
>JAWWEV010000018.1:2129776-2140959 GCA_035583235.1 Hafferia zeledoni
ATTCCACAGGTGGTTCTCTGCTCCCTGAGAGTGCACTCCAAACTGCTGTCCTTCAGGGACACACTCTGAACTGCTCCATATCAATCCCCTCAGACATCAGGGGATTCACAAACACACTGTCACCCCCACAGGTGTTGACAGTCGGGTGGGAATTGTGTGAAGTATTTTTATTGCTCCCAGGAACATCAGAGTGCTCTGGGGGCTGAAATGTCTTACTGGGAGATTACTCTGCCAACGTCCTGTGGTGGCATCTCAGTTCCTACCAATAAAAGTACAAAATGGAACTGTATCAGTTGAAAAAACACACTTTAAATTCCCTGCTCCATACTGACCATGTGAGGCTTTTCCCAACAAAAATCCTCTGTAAATGGGCATTTGTTAAGAGTTGGTTCAGGAGCCTGTAGGTGCAGGGAACTTCTGCTTCCCCAGAAAGCTGTGCTGGGGATGTGCATTTTAACCTTATTTCTAAGGTTTCACAAACATTTTAACCCAGTAGGAGCAGCAGTGCCAGGTCACTCCAAATGCAGGATCAAGCTTGAAAATGAGTGTGTTAAACATCTTATGTGGGCAGCGAGTACATTAACATGCTAGGAATAAATTTACCTGATTAAGGTTAGTGTTGCTGAAATGATGAGATTCCACTTCATTGGTCCGTGTTTCTGAAACACATGATAACAGTGGAAGTTCTGATTGGTGCCTTGAGTCCAGCATCTCTGGCTTTGGGAGGATCACAGTGTTGTCCCTCTCTGAATGAACCCCTTTCTGTTGCAGGTCACCAGACCAGTGCCGAGTCATGGGGTACTGGCAGAGCTGTTGCTCGTATCCCCCGAGTCCGAGGAGGTGGCACCCACCGGTCAGGCCAGGGTGCCTTTGGCAATGTATCCTTCCCTCCATGGGGGCACTGACCCCAGCCAGCTGCAGACTTACCTCTCAGGCTCTCAGTGTGGAATGGGCCCTCACTGGTTCCTGCTGCGTCTCTGCAGCCACGGGATGTGTCCTGTCTTGCCATGATGTCGTAATTTGCGTCTTACTCTGTGCTCAGGGACAGTTGCCTGCTGTCAGTGACCTGGCACAGGTGGCTGACGACCCATGAACGCTGAGCAAGCACTGAAGAGTCACTTTGGGGAAAGAGTGTTCCAAAGGGTTGTCCTTAACTGTGTCTCAGATGTGTCGTGGCGGCCGCATGTTCGCCCCGACCAAGACCTGGCGGCGCTGGCACCGCAGGGTGAACATCACACAGAAACGTTATGCCATCTGTTCTGCCCTGGCTGCGTCTGCCCTGCCAGCCCTGGTCATGTCCAAAGGTGGGAATGCTGGCTCTGGGAGTGTTGGCCTGGGCCAGGGCTGGGTACTGCGTGATGGCTCAAAAGGAGTTTTGGGTTTGCTTTCTGTTCATGGAACAAAGATTTGCTTAATACTCAGGTACATCAAAGCCTGTCTGAGACAGACCTGAAAGAGTGCACTGAAACTTCACTGCTGTGCCTGAATATTAGATCATTGAACAGCATTGCCAAGTTGCACCTCCAAGTGGAGGATCAAGCTTTAAAATGGCTATGTTAAACATCTTGGGTCAGACTCAAGTACATTAATATACCAAGAACAAATGTATCTGGTGAAGATTTGTTTTGCTCAAATGATGAGATTCCACTTCATTGGTCCGTGTTTCTGAAACACATGATTGAGTGGAAGTTCTGACTGGAGCCTTGAGTTCAGCATCTCTGTGGCTTTGGGTGGATCACAGTGTTGTCACTCTCTGAATGAACCTTTCTTTTCCAGTGCTGAGGCATGAATTTAATTTCCAGTTTATTATATTGTATCATTTGTGAATACACAAGGCAAAACCCTTGAGAAATGGGTCCAGCCAAGATCAATGGGTGACAAAGTGTCTTGTGCAATCCTCCCTAGGTCACCGCATTGAGGAGATTCCAGAACTTCCTCTGGTTGTTGAGGACAAAGTGGAGGGTTACAAGAAAACCAAGGAAGCTGTTCTGCTCCTTAAGAAGCTTAAAGCTTGGAATGACATCAAAAAGGTGAGTTGGTGAGGTGTGTTTCCAAGAGCCAAACTCAGGTGATTCAGCCCTAAGAGTGATGAACTCCTCACTGGTCCGTGTTGCAGACGCACAGTGGTGATGGTGACGTTCTGACTGCAGCTGTGGGGGGTGCCTGGTGGGATTGTTGGGCCCCTGGGGTGCTCACAGCTCTGCCCTCTGCCAGGTTTACGCCTCCCAGCGCATGCGGGCCGGGAAGGGCAAGATGAGGAACCGGCGCCGCATCCAGCGCAGGGGGCCCTGCATCATCTACAACGAGGACAACGGCATCATCAGGGCCTTCCGGAACATCCCAGGTACCTCCTGCTCGCTCTCCTGCCAGGACTGCCTGGGATGATGAGGTTCCACTTCATTGGTCCGTGTTTCTGAAACACATGATTGGGTGGAAGTTCTGACTTGCTGCAGTAGCTGATACGCTCTTAGTGAGAACTGCTTTGGTGATGTTGAGGGTCCTTGTGACAAATGTTACGGCTGTTCCCAACCCTGAGCTGCATTTGGAGCAGTTAAAAATAAGCTTGTCAAGTTTGTATCTGGAAAAGGAGTGATTATTAATAATTTTAAAAGGTAATAGATTTTCACTCATGGGTGTATGTGGCTCTGTAGTGTCAAAGCCAAAAATCCCCAGACCGTTTCTGTGTCCTTCTTGCCTATTGCTTGATGTGAAGCAGAAACTGAGGGGCTGCTTTGCTGGTTTGCCCCAGGGATCACTCTGCTCAACGTGAACAAGCTGAACCTGCTGCGCCTGGCGCCGGGTGGGCACGTCGGCCGCTTCTGCATCTGGACCGAGAGCGCCTTCCGCAAGCTGGACGACCTGTACGGCACCTGGCGCAAGGCAGCCACGCTCAAGAGCGACTACAAGTGGGTGCAGGGCTGGGGGAAAGGGTGCTGGGCCTTCCTCCTGAGTGCCTGTGCTCGGGGAGTCAGCTGTGGGTTCATCGTCCGTGTTTGGTTCACAGCCTGCCAATGCACAAGATGACCAACACGGATATTGGAAGAATCATGAGAAGCCAGGAGATCCAGAAGGCCCTGCGTGCTCCAAAGTAAGTGGTTTTGTCTCATAAGTGTGATGGGTGGTCTGTGTAGTCATTGCCAAGCATGAGATGCTGTTGTGGAGTCAGACATGTCTGTGCTGGGCTGTCAGACAGGGCTGGCATTTCCTTTGATTCTGAGTGTAAACACAAGGAATTGCAGTTGCTCAGATCTCAGGGAGAATTTCTCAAAGCTGTCATTGCAAACAGAGGTGACAGTACATGTCTGTGCTTCCCAGGAAGAAGATCCAGCGCAGGGTCCTGAAGAAGAACCCGCTGAAGAACCTGCGAATCATGATCAAGCTGAACCCCTACGCCAAGACCATGCGGCGCAACACGATCCTGCGCCACGCCCAGAACGTGAGTGAGGGGCGGGGCTGACTGGGGGTGGTGCCGGACTGAGGCACTGATGGTCTCTCTGTCTCTCTCTCTTAGCACAAACTGAAGGAGGAGAAGAAAGCCAAGGCCAAGGCCAAGCTGGCAGCCAAGGCCCCGGCTGTGCCCAAGGCAGAGCCCGCAGCCAAGAAGGCCAAGATGTCCAAGCCAGCAGGAAAGGGCAAGGCTGAAGCGTGAGCACAGCCGTGTGTGGGCACAGCCGTGTGTGGGCACAGCGCTGCCCCAGGCCCCTGCGGGGTGTGCAACCAATAAACGCAGTTGGAACCGAGCAGACCGTGTCGGTTGTGCTGTCTGAGCAGGCGGGGAGATGGAAACTCTTCAAGCAGAGCGGGACGGTCGGGCTGAGCCCGGGGTGGGCTCGGGTGGGCTGGATTGGCATTAACCCGCGTGGGGCCGTGCCCAGCAGCGGCCGCGCGGTGGCAGCACCGCCCGCGGGAGTGCGGTTCGCGGTGTGACGTCACGCCGGTGTGACGTCACGGGGCGGGCTGCGGTGCCTCCTCCCCTGCGCGGGGGGCGCTGTGTCTGCGCGGGCGGGCGCGGCGCGGACCATGCTGAGCCGGCTGCAGGAGCTGCGCAGGGAGGAGGAGACGCTGCTGCGGGTCAAGGCGGCGCTGCACGACCAGCTGCGGAGGCTGCGGGTGCGGGGGCTCCGCGGGGGCACCGCGGGCACGGGGGGACCACCATGGGCATCGCGGGGGCAGCGCAGGGACGGGCCCGTGCGGCCGCGCCCCGGGGGGAGGCAGCGGCAGCGGGGTCCCTCTGCAGGGGGGTCCGGGTGGGAGAAGCCGCAGGGAATGGCCCCGGTGTGCCAGGCGGTAGGGAAGGTGGGATCCATGTGCTGCTGCTCCGAGAGAAGGTCGTGCTCACGTTTAGGGATGTACGTGGGACGCAGCTCTTAAGAGGTAAATGTAACTGTGAGTGTATGCAGGATACAAGGGGTGCATATAATGATGTATATTATATATATATATGTATTATATATAATTCTGGCGGTTGGATAGAGAAGTGATGATGAGTCTGAGATGGCTCAAGGAAAGACTTAACTGGGTTTTGAAAATCTTGGGTATGGGGTAATGAAGGAGCTTAGAACAGAAGCGCAGAAAGAAACAGCTTTTCCAAGAGTGACAAGTAAAAATCCCCAGTCTGAGCCAGAAATGTTGTGGAGTGTGAAATACCCCGGAATGGGTGCTGGGGTTTGCATGTTCAGTGCTCTGATAGAGCCCAGGCAGTGCTCAGGTTGTGCTGCTCCTGTTCCCAGGTGGAAGAGCTGGCTCTGCAGTCCATGATCAGGTCCAGCGAGGAGAACGTCCCTGTGCCCTCCTCAGCCCTTGCAGGGGACACCCAGCAGGTGAGAGGGTCATGGCAGGGCTGGGGAGGGTCTGGCTGCCCCAGGGTGGGGGTCAGCACCAGCAGAGCTGGGCCTGGGAGTGCTTTTCATGTTCCTTGTGTTGTTCCTCATGGTTGTCACTGCAAAGCTCAGCTGTAACATGCCTGGTTTGGTGCTGGTTTATGTTCCAAGGGTTTTGCCTTTTGCCATCCCTGAAAGCAGCACCTTCTTTCCAGGGGGCTGGGAAACAACTGTTTGGTGGAACTTCAGTTCAGTGGTTATTAATTTTGTCTAATGCTCTGAACTGTGACACTGGTGCAGCCACTGAGGGTGGGGATGTTGGCACAGGACCTGCCTGAGCTTTTCACTGGTCCAGGTGACACCTTTCCATGGACAGGTGATCCTGGCTGAGGTGGGGTCTGAGCCACCAGTTCTGAGAGCTCCAATTAACACTGTGAATTCACAGCTTTAATAAATTTGGGGTTGATAATCAGCCCTTTTCTTGTGCCAGACTCTTGGGCAGATGGACAACGAGGCTGCCATCAATCAAACCCAGCTACACCTCAGTCTTCAGAACCATCAGGAGGAGGAGGAGGAGGAAGAGGAGGAAGAATCCGATTCTTGAGAGAAAAAAATCAGAGCTGGTTTTCAATAGAGACTCAGGAATTTCTTCTTCATTCATTTAACATTCACCACCTGATTTCCATTTTGTGCTGTGTGTGGATATGAACTGTGTGATACATGAGAGAGTCCAGGGAAGTGACACTGAACACACCAGTGCCACAAGCTGGGCACATCTTGACTCAGAGTTAAAAGAATGAAAATGTGCTGCACAATATGTAGCATAATCCATTCCACATTTAAACCTAATGTAGCTTTTACAACATCCTTGTATATGGAAGGGAGAAGTAATTAATGAACCAGAGTAATTCAACATGGACACTAAAAGCAATAACTCACCTGCTCTCACTTCCTGATGCTGACAAACAAAATCAGGTGCTGAACCAATGATTATGTTACAACCTCATTTGCCTAAACTGGCAATTTAAGATACACGGTGAGAAAAGATGTGTCCAGGGTTGTCTCCAGCTTTCAGCTGCCCTGTTGTCAGTTCTGGAGTTACTCACAGTGCACTGGGAATGCAGGTCCAGCACCATCAACCAACTTCTGAGCACAGCAGTGAGGTCTCTGTACCCTCAGGTGCTCGTAGGAACTGTCAGGTCTGTCCAGTGAAGTACTTTCTACTTCCTGCTCTTCAGAGTAGCAGCCAAGGAGCCTTTTACCTGTCCACAAATTGTACAGTAAAAATTGGTGCTCGTGTTAAGGAACTAATACTCTTAAATTGTTATTTACTTCCTCTCTCACAGTGACCTCATAAGTCAATGCAGTTCCATCTGCTTTCATGGGATCTGCAAGGAGGAATTTAAGAACTTAGTTACAAATGGAAAATGATGTGAAGTTCCCTCCAGAATTTCAGTACTTGGCAAAGGGTCTGGTATCCTTGGTGTGGTCAGAACACACCATTCAGTCTCCTGGGAGTTCCTGCCCCTGTTTAATGAGATGTTGATTTGGCTCTAAATTGGTTTGTTCCAATAGAAACTGGATGTTGGGATGTAACTGTAGCTTTCATGTACCGGACTAATTGGGTTTTCAGGATCCTGGATGTCTTAATGAAGGAGTGCAGAAGATTTAGCAAAGCTTTCCCAAGACTGACAGGTAAGAAACCCCAGAAGTCTGAGCTGAAAGTGTCATGGAGTGTCAGGTAATTCCCTGCAGGTCTGTGTGTCAGGAGCTGCTTTGGGAGGAGCTCAGGACCAACCTGCCCCTTCTGCCACATTTCAGCTCCAAAAGGGTGATTTTGACTTGAAAAGTGGTACTTGTGCCCAGCATGGTGCAGAAGAGTTTTCATGGATATCATTCTTGATGCCTTTTGTGAATGAGCCCCTTGCTTGCTTTTGGATTTACACAGACAGTTTTGCATGTTGCAATAAAGTTCTTTCTGTCCCTGCTGTCCTCCCACCCACCTGTGCCTGCAGTGTCCATGATTGCTGGCTGGGCCCAACATGGAAAGGGGGAGTCAGAGCTCTGGAAACCTATTCACACCCTGCACATTCCTTTGCAAAGGGCCCTGGGGGAGTTGGGTTGTGCAGCACTGTGTGCAATCCACAGCTCAGGAAGGGTTTCACTGACACCCTGCCCAGCTGTCACCCCTCCCACAGCCCACTCCAGCCAGGAGGAGCTGCAGGAGAGCCCAGGATGTGGCAATGAGTCACTTCCTGCCTTTGAAATCGATGCTGTTGGCCACATGGAAGTTCATGTCCAGGATGATGCAGATTCCTTTGGGGAAAGAATTTCAGGCATTTCCTGATCCAGAGATCACTATGAAGTGTTGTGACCAAGAGTAAAGCCTTGGTTAAGTTTTTTGTGTTAAAAAAAGCTTTGAGAAGTTACTTGATAATATATTTATTAAGAGAACCCATTGCTAAACATCTGAGAGAATAAAACAATAAAGGATCTTCATACATTTTAGACACTAAACACAGTTGTCATGAATCCTTAGGTTAAAAGAAAGCAAAGTGCTGGGATCATTGTCTTGATTCCATAGGACATTTCCAAGAACTAACTTGTAAAAATCAATTAGAAAGACGGACATCACTAAACCCAAGAATGATGATATGTTCGAAAAATAAATATAGAAATATGAACAAGTCTACAATTAGAACATTGCCCTGTACATTCCAAGAAATGCAGAGCTCTTGCCTTCTTCACCTGGAAAGAGAGAGATCTCAGAACAACAGCACAACTGGCACCCTTAGGCCTAACTTTCAGCACAGCTGGGCAGCAGCAAAGCTCGACAGACAGAGTGGGAGCATCCCTATCCCGTTCTGCAGGGGACATCAGGAAAGCATGATTGAAGTACCAACGACTTACAGAGAGTCTTCATCAAGTTCAAACGAGCTGGGGAGGGGGCAAATCCCCCACCAGGGATATTTCCATTGAGAAAGAATACCCATAGTCACCTACAATCAGCAAGCACTGGCACTCACACAGCTCACGGTTGGTCAGTGAACGGACGGGACCCGGTACGATACCAATTAGTTAGGACAGAATTGAAACCGTTTGGCACATGCTATCAAGACATTCTTCCTTGGGAGGTGAGTACATGTTTGAAGAGGTACAAGCTGAGGGTGGGGCCAGAGCAGCATGTGGTGCCCAGGGAGGGGCAGCCGTGGCCCTCAGAGCCCCGCGGCGTGCGTGGGCGTGCTGGGCTGGTTCAGGCCGATGGTGGAGCACAGCCAGCCTGCAAAATCCACCTCCTCGGCCTCAGACCTCTTGATGAAGGCGTGGACCTGGGCAGAGAACAGCACTGTCAGGCAGGGGGGTGGGCTGGGCTGGCAACGTGCCAACTGCCCAGCACAGAGAGAGAATCCACACCCCACCCAAGAGGAGGAAAAACCCCCCAAACCTGAACTAGCAACCTTCTTATATTATACAAAAGAAAGACAAGTCTGGCACTACACCCAAAACTGTGGAAGGATTCCCTCAGCCTGACATGGTCATTTAATGCAGGAAAAATGCAGGGTTGGTTTGTGCCTAGTTCTACAGATTTTGCAAGACAAAGCTGGCAAAAAAAAGAGAGAAATTTTGTGTTTCACAACAGATGATAAAAATGTATTTAACTAGTCCACAAGGTACATGGAATTTAACTAGTCCATAAGATACATGCAATCTTTTTCTTTTGTCATCCTCAAAGTAATAATCTATATATATCTATATGACCCTGAGATCAGCTCAGTTGGTTAAAACTTGGCTGTAATAATGCCAAGGTCATGGGTTCAATCCCCTGTGTGGGCCATTGACTTGAGTTGGACTCGATGATCCTTGTGGGTCCCTCCCAACTCAGAGTGGTCTGGGATTCTGTGATATTTACCAGAGAGAATTCTTTTACTAATCAATTGATTAAGTCACACACTCATTGTGATTATCAAAAGGCAGACTCAAACTCATGAGTTTTGGTCTCCTTGGCAGTCCCTGTTGTAGGAGTGAGTGAAACTGCAGCCCTTGATCTGTGGCTTCTGTTCCTGCTCACACTGAGCTCTGCTGTCAAGGCCCTGAGGAAACCAACCTGCAGGGCAGGGGGCTCTGGGGCAATTAAAGCATTTACTCACCATCAGCTGCTTCAGGTCGGCTCTCTCAGCAGGATTTTTAATTAAACTGGGGAAACACAAAGTGGCACACATGTTACACAGTCACCTTTTTAAACACATCAAGTTGTATGTGCCATGTTGGCTGTGCTTGCTCTGATGCCTGCACAGAAAAGCATCAGGCACTTTAGTGCCTCTCAAACATAGATTTGGGTCTGCAATTCCCTTCTTCAGGTGGGAAATCCTGAGCTGGGACACTGTTAGTGGAGGCAGGATGAGTGTCTGTAACCACACTGGAGAGAGAAACTCCCATTTAAACAACAAGTATGAACCACTTTATCCCTCACTTTTCTTTTCCCCAAGTCTTTTCAAACTCAGCATCAAGTAGGGCTATTGCAGTGCTGTTCTTCCTTTTGGAAACTGCAAATAAATAACATCTATTTAATAAATAACTTTTCAAACTGTAATGAGCTGCCTCCCTTAGCAGTGAACCTGCTGGTTCAGTGCTGGGATCCCTGGAAAAGCAAATAGATGGGGGAATGTTGGTTAAAAGGCCACGGGGCTGCTGGGGGGCGCTGACCCCAGGGGTCCCTGTGCCACCCACCCAGAGAGAAAATACTCACCATTTGTTAACAAAATCTTGAAATTCAGAACCAAAAACACCATTGGGCAGTTTTGGAGGTGGCTATAAATAAACAAATAAATAGTTAACATCAGCAGCCATTCAGCATAACTGGATGTCCTGCCTGATTCTGGGTCTCACTCCCAGCTGCAGGACTGCAGGTATAAATGAGAGCAGTTTGAGCTGTGGGGTGGGGTTTGTTGGGTTCTGGTTGGTTTATTCTGCCTTCACTCCCCCCTGAGGGGGTGAACAGCCTGAGCTGTCACTACAGGAGGCAGCACAGTGTCCCCCTCCCCACTGCCCAGGGAAGGTGTCCTGCACTCCTGAGCACCATCATCCCTTGGATCTAAATATCCTGTCTCAGGGAATGAGTCTGTTCAGGCTCTGGATTCCAAAAGAACTGTGATAAATAAAGAAGAGGGACTACATAAAGCTGCATGTTATTGCCTTGTCTGCAGGACAGCTCCTACAGGACAGGGTTCAGTTTTCACCCTCACACTGGGCTGGATGTGCAGAGCAGAGCCATGGCCTGCCCTCAGTTACTCCCTGGTGAACAGACTGTGTTGGAGGCAGCAGCTCTTGCTGGGGATTGTTGGTGCTAAGTCAGAGGTGGCAGAAGAATCTTGCCCAGTTCTCAACCAGTGCAGCTTTCCAGCCTGAACTGAGCCCCAGGGATGCTGCAGGGCCACAGCAGCTCCAGTAATTCCCTGCTAACTCCATCCCAGGAGTCAGTGCTGGCATGTTAAAGTGTTATACAACATGCAAACCAGATCTGTAATGTGAGAGGAGATCTGTGCAGGCAGAGGAGTTGAGGAGCAGTTTATCAGTCCTTGAGCAGCAATGCAGGGGCCCAGACACCAACTGTGCCTTTGACACAGGACAGCTGGACACACCACTAGGAATTCCCCCACTTGGAACAGTTATTCTAACATGAACATGCTGCTTTTGTGCAGAACACAAGCAGTGGAGTCCCACCAAATGCTGTGGTGCTTGTGAAAATGCTGAAAACACAATTCTAAAATACCAGTCCCTAACTGGCCTTGGAGCTTAGTTATCTGAAAGATACAGTATTGTGGATTAGGCTGGTCATAAAAGTGAACCAAACCAAGCAGGACTCACCCCACCCCCCTCAAACCCTGGGATGTTTTAAAAACCTACAGTTGTGTGAATTTATAAGTTATAAATTACCTCGTTGACGATGTAATCAAGGAGTTCAAAGATTGCCATTGGGGGTCTGCTGTCTGGTCCATAGGCTGGGAAGGAATGGGAGAAGTGGAAAAACACAGTTTGATTCTCCTCGCATGGCAAGGAGCTTCCAGAAGCCCAAATCACGCACTACATGGCACCCAGGGAGCTTGCAGGAAAAGAGATGGAGCAGCAACAGGGTGATAGTTTCATGCAAGGAGACATTGCTTTAGGTCTGATCCACACAATTATCTTCCCTGGGAATTGTCCTGTTCAACAGAGTGATAGTTTCATGCAAGGAGACATTGCTTTAGGTCTGATCCACACAATTATCTTCCCTGGGAATTATCCTGTTCAACAGGGTGATAGTTTCATGCAAGGAGACATTGCTTTAGGTCTGATCCACACAATTATCTTCCCTGGGAATTGTCC
>JAWWEV010000018.1:2173330-2191357 GCA_035583235.1 Hafferia zeledoni
GTCTGTGTTGGGTCCAGTCCTGTTTAACATCTTTATTGATGGTTTAGATGAGGGGATTGAGTCCATCATCAGCAAATCTGCTGATGACACCAAGTTGGGAGGGAGTGTTGACCTGCTGGATCCCTTAGTAGCCTCTGCTCATAAAATAAACCATTTTCTTTAAACTAAAAGGAATTATTTGGACAGGAGAAACTAGTTTTTGAAAAAAGTACCTTTGGAGAAAAATATCTTAGGAAGACTTAAGAATGAAATTTAAAACTTACTCACATAAATAGGTAGCTATAGATATCCTCATGTATATGTACGTTTGAGTGGATTCACACAGACACAAGAAAACCCCAAATTCACCAGCCTGGAGGAGGTTTTGAGTCAAACACAAGTTTTAGGTACAACTCTGTGAAATCTGAGAGAGTGAAAACAGGGCACAAAAGGATACAGGAGGTTTGAGGCACAAGGCAAACTGAAAGACTGTTCTGTGAAAATTGATTTAATTTTGATTCAGCATGGGGAAGAAATGTTCTACCGAAGAAAGACAGAAACTATTTCTCCTCAGTAATCAGAGGTGTCATCTTCACTCTGACATGGGCCACACTCTGTATCCATCAGGTTATGGAGAATGGGGACAGGTCAAGAGGTAATCAGGGGAAAATGAACCATGAGAAACCTTTGTGGTTGGTGAATGGGTTCCTGTTCGATCTATCACTTCAAAACTATTTAATACTTGTCTTTGAAACACACCCTATTGTGCACTGAATAATTAATATCATTCCTTTAACAAAGAATTTGTACATGTTAATTTGAGATATTCAAATCTAAAGCATCTGAAAATAGAGAGGCTTAATCCTCCCGTGGTGTAAATGAGGCTGATTCCTTTCAAGCCCACGAAGTTAAGCCAATTTACAGCAGCTGAGGATCAATCCTCCTGCCCCCAGGGCTTAATTAACACTGTGTACCTTTGCTATCACATCATGTCTCAGCTGAATTCCTGGTTAAGCTGTTAGCACCTGTGAGATGTGCAGCCTGTGTTACTCAGAGCTGCAAGAACAGGAGATTGTTCTATTTATATTCCTGGCATGGCCTCCCTGACATAGGAAGAGCTTTCCCTGTGAGGAGCAGCAACAGTTATTGTGTTTATTCATTCAGTTTAATAAATAAGCAAGACAAAACCCATATTATTGAGGAGCAAACCTGCCCAGAGGGAGACCTTACTTTTCTCGTGGAAATAGATTCATTCCCAAGTTTGCTAACACAGCTCAAAAATGGAAATGAAGAAAGAGTCTTTACCCAAAAAGTCTTTACTGTTGGAAACATCACAAATGAAGGATTTGGCAGCTGGGGGATGGGGGCAAACCCAACGGTAAATGTAATTATATTGCAATTTTTATCCAGTGTCCAGGATTAGAGGATGGGTTGGGGGAGAAGATTATCAATACAGCTTTTTGAAAAGTTCATCAAGGCATTTCTCTAGAACCTGAGTGTCCCTTTAGAGTCACCACTGTCTGGTTATGGCTCTGGAAGGAACTCTGGACCATCTGTACTATTCTGAAAGGTTTTTAATCTTTATTGCTCCCATCTTTGATCTATTCCAGTGTAGTGTCTCATCAGAAAGTACAAAAGCACTGTGTCATTGCAGGGGTGGCTTATTAAATTTTCATCTGCAGCTATTGGAGACGGATTTATAAACTAATTAAGTCTAACAATCTCCTGAGCACTGCTTGTGTCTGAAGAGGCTCAGATCAACCAGCTGAGTTATTCCAATGGATAAATGCCCAAACTTGTTCAACAGGAGCAGTGGAGAACCAGGCCAGAATTACTCTGTGCCTGTTGTAAACCAACCCAAGTGGAAACACCTTGTGCAAACATCTCCCCAAGTTATTAAATGACTTGATTTTGGAAAAAAACAACCTTGAAAACATTCACTTGATTCAGTTTGTTGCCTGTTTGCTCCTGTGTCTCGCCTGTGTTTTCTGCCCTCTTAGTCACTTCACTTTGCTTGTTCCTTACAAAAATTCCATAGCAACCTGTTTTGAGAAACTATTTCTCCCCCTGCAGTTTCATTGTAAACAGGCATTAAAACAAAAGTTTCAAACCACAATTAACTGATGAGCAAACATCTCAAACTCAGCTTTCTCAGTTGCTTTTCCCACCACAAGAGACTATCAAACCCAGTCTTTTATGACTGCCTGTTGTACTCTTTGATTGTTTATAAGCAATTTTCAAATGGGAGAAGATGCTTTCTCAGGAGAATTTAACTCTGTTACTGCTGTAGGTGCCCATGGATTCTGATCCTCCCACGTTTGAAAATAACCTTAAATTCTTCCCAAAGCTGCACTGACAGCCCTTGCTGGACCCTTGGGATGTACAACATGAGCAGTTTCTTTAGATCTGGAGTGATTTCATCAAAGCCTCTCTTTCTGCATCTAGCTCCTGCCAGTGTGAACAGACATGGACATTTGAGGACTGCAAGAAGCCCTGGTACAAACACAGATTGTCCTTGCAACTCTCTCAATTGGAACAGCTCCAGACATTTCTCCCCTAATGAAAAAATAAAAAAAATCCCTTCTAAAATCAAACTTGGCTGTAACACCCCAGTGAAAGGCTGTCAGATAGACTTTCACTGTGAATACAAGTGGAATTACCCTGTACCAACCCAAGTGGCAAAGGAACCAGCTCACACATTTGAACCTTCGCTCGACATGAGCCAGTGCAATATTGATACGTTCAGGCACACAGCAATAAATCTATTGCTGACCTGCTCCTGCTGCCAAGGCAGACACTCAGCTAAGCAGGAGCTGACTCAGAGCTGCTCTGCTGGGCCTGCCTCACTGAGAACACGTCAGAGCAGCCCAAGTCCTGCCTGAGATTGATGGGCTTCTATTCCTGCCACAGACTCAGCCATACATAACCCATTCTTGGGGTAATAACTTGGATGGTTTCTTCCTTCCCAGGACTGTGCAGTGGGGACTTTGATATATGGAGTGTTTAATGTACATCTACATGAAATACAAGTAATTTGTATTCATTAAGGGAAGATATATGTAAATAATTTCAGGACAGATTCTGACATCTTTTTCCTTTGAAATAAATAACTGCAGAACTCCTCCCACTGTTGGGAGTGGGACCCTTCACCATGGGAAGGGCTTTCCTTATCTCTTTTCCCTTCTTTCTCTCTTTTCCTCCTCTATTTTCGCATCACTTTATTTTTTCCCTGTGGTATTTGAGTATTTATTAGTATTCATCTGGTGTTTGTTTCCACGGGATTTCCATGGAGCTTGAGGGGACAGGTCTCTCTCTTGATAAGCTCTAAGAGGCCTTTCTGAACTCACATTATTTTTTATATATTTAGACTAAAGAGTATCTAGTGAATTTTTCTTCTTCTTAAAAAAAAATTCTTCCCTTCCCTTTATTTTGGCATCAACATCATCTCAGGGCAACACTGATGCAGTTCTAAGTCATCATTTCATCTCACCCACTGCAGTTTTAAGGAATCTTATTAGGAAAGGGCCTTAGAGGCTTTTGGGTTTAGGGGGGGTTCATTTTACTTTTTATTGTTTGGGGGAATATGGGGAAGAATTTTGAGTTTAATTTTTCACCTATACCTTTTTTTCTCTAATCAACATCCCAAATTTATGACATTAGGAGACACAGAGCTCTCACTTCTTCCAGCAGGCAAAAAACTCTGTTTTCCTCCCTGCTAATCCTCAGCTTAAAAAGTCTTTTAATATTTCTGTTTTTTTCAACAGCAGACTGAATCCTTTAACAAAGGCTGAGAATGGAGCTGAAAACCCTTGAATTTGCTCATCTGTGCATTTTCCCCTCCTGTTTCCTTCTGTCCCTCTCCATGACTAATTTAATCAACTTCTCCCACATCTCCAGTATTTATCATAAGCTTCCTACTTTAAGCTAAAGACTCTAAAAAAGGCACAAAATCATGGCATTACATTAATCAGAAATAAAGCTTATTTAAGCCAAAATACTTATGATTTAAATGCTGATGAGGTGACAGTTGTGGAGTGGCAGAATGGGAACAGGAGCACAGAGCAAACCAGTGGCCTCTCTACTGGGAGCCCTTTAGTGCCCTGTAATTAGGTTTTTAAAAGGATCTTTACTATTATTTAACTACCAATATCCCTCAGAAATGGACTAAAATCAAATCCTCCATTCAAATACTGCTGTACAGATTTATACTGTAAATTTAGCCTATTATTAATCACCATCAATTTTCCACAGATGACATTTGATATTCCCTAATGGGTGAATTCTAAACATTAAAAGCTGTGGACATTTTTAACACGGTCTGTCACTTCCCAGGTATTTACTGACTGTACAATTGCTTTTTGATCCTCTTGGGCTTGTTATTGAAATAGATTTCTTTTAAATATTGATTATATTTTGAGAAAGTCCAAAGGGTTTGGTGAGGAAGTGGAAACCAAACGGCACCAGGCACCAGGGAAGTCCTCAAAGGACTTACAGTGTCAGCTGCTTTGAGAAATGCAGACAACAAAAGGAGCAGAAATATTCATTAAAGACCAAGCTTTGAAAAAAAAGAATTAAGAAAAAATTATGCAATTTTTTCTTTGCAAACAAAATCTCTTGTTTTGTAGGAAAATTCAGGATGGGAAATGTGGGAAGCAGTATTGGTTTTCCTGGTTTATCACTCCTTCTTCTAGATGTGCCTGGGCTGCCAGAACACTCCCTTTCTAGTTTATTCTCTGGTTTTAAAAGTGATGCTTGCATTTTCCAACTATCAAAAGCCAATACATGGAACCACAGAATCATTCAGGTTGGAAAAGGTCTCCAAGATGCAGGTCCAGCCCTGACTACACAGTGTCATTCACTTTGGTTTAAAGGTCTTCAGTGAACCTGAAGTTAATGAATATTTTCATGCCTCAAAAACTGTATTTTAGGGAATAATTTATGGAAGACAAAAACTAACTCCAGGTACAGCTAAAACAAAAAAAGAAAATGGAAGCAGAGATTGAAAGTTTCAAAGGCTTGAAAATGAAAAGTTGGAGTTTTCCCAGTTGCAGCAGGAAGTGATTTGTGGTGTCCAGCCCTGGCTTTGCCCTCTGAAAGCCTCAGCACCCTCAGGCCCCTCCAAGGCCAGAAGAGGCACCAGGGCCTGGCAGAGATGCTCTGAACAGCCTGACCTGCACAAGCAGCTCAGCACCTGCAGCCTGAGCTCGGTGTGAAAATGCCTCCTGTGCCACTGGGAAATAAAGGGAGACACAAGGGCATCAATCCCCGTGCAGGGATTTTCTCCCCAGTGCTGAGGGAGGAGCAGCTGAGCGTGTGCTCATCCAAAGCTGAGCTGCCCAGAGCAGGGTGGGGTTCAGTCACATCAACAGCCTTTGGGCTGCTGGCCCTGCCAGGCAGGGACAGGGACAGGGACAGGGACAGGGACAGGGGCAGGGGCAGGGACAGGGGCAGGGGCAGGGGCAGGGACAGGGACAGGGACAGGGACAGGAACAGGGGCAGGGACAGGGGCAGGTCCCGCCCAGGCCCCGCCGGTGCTTCCCCCGTGCCCGCGGTTTGGCGCCAAACTCCCAGCTCTCGCGAGACTCGGCGCGGCTCTCGCGGGACTTGGCGGGCGGGGGGGCGGCCCCTCACGGCCCCTGAGCGCGGGAGCGCCGGAGAGACCCGGCCGGGAACGGCGTCTGTTTCAAAATGAACCCAAAATAAACCTCCGCCGCTGCTCCGCTTCACCCGGGGAGCCGCGACAGGGCCCCTCCTCACACCGCGGGTGCAGGCGGGGAGCGGTGAGTTCGCGGGGTTGCCGCCCGCTGCCTCTCACGGGGGCTGTGAGGGGCACACGCTGCCTGCGGGTAAATCCATTCCGTTTGTTTTACTGCTGCCGCTCTCAGGCAACTCGAGTGGAAACAAGACAGACCCTTCTTTTCCCCGTCTCGGCCGGGTTGTGTCATCTTCTGTGTGGTGTTTGGTGCTGAACTCGTGTGAGACTCGTGTGTGTGGCCGGCAGACCCTTGTGTGGAGAAGCTGTAGATTTACTGTGTGCAATGATGATTTATGGGCTCTGCCGCAGCCTCGCTGCGCCTCTAACGCTTTCCGTGTTGGTTTGCAGGAGCGGAACGGACCTTTGTGGCGATGGCTGAGCCTTTAGGGGACAATTTGTTCGACCTTCCAGACTACGAGAACACGGAGGACGAGACGTTCCCACCGCTCCCGGCTCCCTCCTCCCCGGGCTGGGCCCGGGACAGCGCAGGTGACACCCCGACCCCCAGTCCTAGCGCTAATTAATCGAAATTATCGGTGCTGTACTGCGAAAACAGACCGGAAACTTCAAGTGTTAATCACTCAGTGCTTTCCACCTTGGGGAAACTTCAGTTGTTGATCATTCAATGCTTTCCGGCTTGGGGAAACTTCAGTTATTAATTATTCAGTGCTTTCCACCTTGTGGGAAACTTCAGTTATTAATTATTCAATGCTTTCTGGCTTGTGGGGAAACTTCAGTTGTTGATCATTCAATGCTTTCTGGGTTGTGGGAAAAGTTTATTTTTGTGGATTCCGTGAAAAATAGGTACACAAAGGGATCCTTATAAAATTCAAGGTCTTCTGACAAAACGTTGCAAGAGGTAATTTTACAGCAATAATCTGTAGTTGTACTTTGTGACTTGGATTTTGGAAGGGATGAGGGTGGTGGATGTGATATTCCAGGATGTTATTAGTAGATTTTGTGGAGCTTTTGATCCAGGAAAAATCCAAGACACTTCAGGACAGTAACACTTAATTATTTGTATTTGGAAAGAGCTTTCTGTGTACTGAATGAGCAAATGGAAAGTACAAAGTTTTTACTGCAAATATTGTTTGTTTCTGCTCATGTTGGCATGTAATGTTCAATGTGTTTTCCTTGGTCGCTGCTCTGTCAGTTCACCAGAAAATGGGATTTTGGATAGATTTAATTCCTTGATCTGTGGAAAGGAGAACTTCTGAATTCCTGAGGGACAAAGTAACTAAAAATAAACCAAGAAATCATTATAAATAATTGCTGCCTGGGATGAGCTGGGCAGTGGTGCCTTGTCTTTTGCAGTCAAATAATGAATACAAGCCCTAATGAAAAAGTATTTGGGCTTTGGTGCTTAAAACCCACCTTGTTTATGGCCACATTGTCTCTGTCTGTTTTCTGAGGGTGTTGCAGGTGGTTTGGGTTTGGCTTTCAGGTCTCTCAGTGGAGCTTTGGGACACACCTATCAAATGATACTTATTGATCATTGAGTTTCTTGCCTTTTGGAAGCAGGTTCTGCTCTCAGTACATTTCTCAGAAATGCACTATGAAAGTTCTAAAATGACAAAGCTTCACTTTCAAGGGGCCTTCTTTGTCAGAAAAGTTGATTCCTCATTATATTTTGCAGAGAATAAAATGATGTTTAAAATCTGTCTTATGGCACAAGCAAGGTGAAACATTCAGATGTTTTTTTGGACTGCTGTACCTACCATGGGGTGTTTGTGGTGCTGCTTCTGGGGCGGGGCAGAACCTTCGAAAGGACACGGTAAACTCTGGTTATTGCCAATGGCATTCCCTGCTCAGATGGTGTTTCCTTCCCTGGATGCAGATGGGAACCAGCAGTCCCAAACAAAGGACTCTGCCATGGCCACACGGAGTGCACCCAAAACACCAAGGCCTAAACTGGATGCCCAGAGGTAAATTCTGCAGGATGTTTCTTGGTGTGATGAATTTCTTTGTGTGGCAGAATGATCAGCTTTCCTGGGATCCCTGCAGAGTCCAAGGGAAGGGGTTGGGGAATGTCCTGGGATGTGCAGCACCTGAGCCTTTTATTCCTTGCCTACTGCATAATGCTGCTTTTAGTCAGACTGTGTTAACTCTCCCTGGGTTTAGTACACGACTGGTACTTTGTTAAGAGGTACTATTTGTACATATTTATTGTTTAGACCTAAACATCTTGGTTTTGCTTCATAGAACTGTAGATTTCTTGATTTAATGAAAGTCTGCCTCAAAATAGAACCTCAGGATAATGGAAACTGTAAGACACTAAATAAAGTACTTATAAAGTACTGTAAGACACTAAATAAAGTTCACTTACACCTGATTTATGTACAGACTGGATAAACTCCTTGAAGGGATTTTAATGTTTTCTTTGCTGTTGTCACTAAAACTGGTGTAAGTTCTTCAGAATCAATGAAAGAATCCAAACTTTCAGTGTCTTCTGTAAATACACTGATGGGTTGGTCAGTGATGCCACAGGTGAGTGTTCTGGTCCAACATCAAACTAGTTTTGTGTGGCCAACAGAGATTCTAGAACTGACCATTCAGTTCTCTCTCATGTCATGAAAAGCAAAATCTTGGGATAGGAGTACAAGTGTGGAGAATTAAAAAGATGAAAAAGGTTTGGGTCTTGCAGTAGTCTTTGTCTTATTTTGTGCATTTTATTGATGATTTTAAGTCTGTACTTCTTTCAAATAGAGCTTTAGGCTGTTTTAAGGAATGTGGGAGTTTTTTCTTTGTGTGTTTGAACTGAAAGCAGAAAGTGTGGGTTTCAAACACCTTTCCCCATTTCTCATTACCAGATTGATTTCAGCCAGGGGACTCCCAGCCCTGAGACACATGTTTGACAACGTGAAGTTCAAGGGCAAAGGGCACGAGGTGAGACTTGGGGAGCTCTTGTTGTGTGTGCTGGAGGTTCCTCTGGCTGTGAGGGGGTGCTGCCCCTCTGCCAGGGGCAGAGCTGAGACCACACTGCTCAGTCAGCTTTCTGGCAGTGTTTGGACATGCCCTCATGGGGTTTGGTTTGGAAATTATAAACCAAACATGGTTGCTTTAACCAAATCCATGGTTTCATCTTAAAAGTGTTTTCCTCAACTTCAAAGCCAGAACTGACTTGGCCACGTTTGAACATACAAAGCCTGTTTTTCCTTGAGTAGCACCAGACTGTTGGTTGTAGCCAGGAGGGGGTTGGTCTCTTCTCTCAGGTACCAAGACACAGGACAAGAGGAAACAGCCTCAGGTTGTGCCAGGAGGGTTTGGATGGGATAACAGGGCAAAGTTCTTCGTGGGAAGGGCTGTCCAGCCCTGGCACAGCTGCCCAGGCAGGGGTGGATCCCCAGCCCTGCAGGGAGTTAAAAGCCACACATCTGGATGTGGCACTTGGGGACATGGCCAGTGGTGGCCTTGGCAGTGCTGGGCATGTTGGGCTCCATGGTCTTGGAGGGCTTTCCAGACACTTCCATGCCTCTGTTTCCCACTTGGAAGGACACCTGTGCACCCCTGGTTTGCAGAGGGCACACCTGGTGTGCACTTCTCAGTGCCAGGGGAGGCACAAGGGAGCTGGGCAGGGCTCTGAAAGGGGCACAGATCTTTATACATCACTGCATTCAGAGGGCCATTCTGATCTGCATCCTGAACATTAATATAATGAAGAAATAAATACCAGCAGTGCCCTATGGATTTTCTTTCAGTCTGGGTTCAGACCTTTGAGTAGGTGGGTGTTGTTTTTTCTGCTCTAGGCAGAGGACCTGAAGACACTGATCCAACACATGGAGCACTGGGCCCACAGACTGTTTCCAAAATTGCAGTTTGAGGATTTCATTGACTGTGTGGAGGCTTTGGGAAACAAAAAGGAAGTTCAGGTATGTCCTGCCCTACAGAACAGTCCAAGAGGTTGGTTTAGGAGGTTGATTGTGCAGCAAAAGAAGACTTAAGTTGTGCATACTGCTAAAAAGTAGAATATTATTTCAATTAATTTCTCTCTATTTAATGCTCTTTCCAATATTTAAGTTTATATTTAGATACAACTTTTCTTTATTTGAATTAATACTTCAGAGAATTGACTTCAGCATTTTCAGGACATCTCTAACCCCAGTAAGTCACTTCAGAGTGCTGGAGCTGGTTGGGTTTGGGGGTTTTGCTGGGTTGGTTTTTCATGTGTGAACCTGCAAAAGAAGATTGCAGAGGATGTTGCTCCACCTGGCTGGGTGACAGATGAAGGACTGGCAAAACAATCCACAGCAGGGAAAGTTGTGGGCCTGAGAGACACGGAGTGAAAAGAGTATTTTTTCAGAGTAATAAAGTGTAAAAGTGCTGTAGTTTTATCATTATTTCCCGTGTTGAACAAAAAGACTTGGTACAGATGAAATACCAGTGTTTTAATCTCTCATTTGCAGACCTGCCTGAAGAGAATTAGACTTGATCTTCCTATTTTACATGAGGACTACCAAAATAATGAGGGTATGCTCTCTGTGCTATTTGTTCAGTTCTTCAGTGCTTAAAATTATTCTTATTTCCCCTTCTACTGACCAGGAATTAATTATCACATAATGTAGAAGAAACTGTTGAGTGGTTCTGTCATAAACCCAAACTTCTGTGCAATTTGGGATTACAAAACAGAACTGGTACTTGGACCAAAATGCTCCCTGTGTCTGTAAAAACAAATAACATTGCATGGTCTGCTGAAAGGAGATGGAAAATGGGAATTAGGAGCATTGTTAGAGATACTCTTCCCCAAACCCTACAGTTAAGAAGTGAGCATGGTGGGTGGTTGGTGTTGCAGCCTGAAGAGCCCTTGGGTCTGATTAATGCAGAAATGAGGCTCATTTTGCTGTCCATGCCACCAGGAGGGGCAGTGCAGTCTGGGTGTGGTGCCACTGCAGGCAAAGAATAATCTTTGGGGCACTGGTGAGGGGCAGTTCTGGCAAGTCACTGCTGTGGAGCAGTTCTTGCAACATGGAAATCCAGCCACTTAATGAGTAGATAATGCAAGAGTCTCTTCCAATCAGATAGAAATTAGACACAAACAGTTTTTTAAGTAAAAGAGGAAACAGAGGTAGTTTGAAAGAAACTTTATTGGCAGAAATGGAGAATTTAATCATCAGGCCTGAGGTCCTGTGCAGGGTTTCACACTTCCACCGTGAGTCCCTTGGAACCACTGTCCAGGCTGTGCCCAGGAGCAGCTCCAGCCCAGTGCCTGGGGATGGTGTGCTGGGGTGGGACACCAGTGACAGCAGCTGGTGTGACTGTGGGGGGCTCCTGGGGCACTGGGGCCCTGTGGCTTGCCTTGCCATGGCTGCTCTGGGGAGAGTGCAGAGCAGCTGGGGCAGCCACACACAGCAACACGTGGGTCCTGCCGACAGGGCCTGCAGAGCAATCAGAGCCCTGTGCGATGGGCCCACACACCCGGCATGGGGCTGGGCTGGGCTGGGCGGGCTGGGCAGGGATCAGGGAACAGAAACTCCAGCTGGAGGGTTGCATGAACACCCAACACCTTCAGAGTGTTCTGCTGCTCTCCTGGTGGGTGGAGCTTGTCTGATGGAACTGCCCCATTTCACAGGTTTCAGTGCTGGCAAGTGAGTAAATGCTCCATAACAGCACACTGAATTCAAACCTGAGTATTCAGTGTGTATGTTCAAACCTCTGATGCAAAGAATCCTGGAGTGGTTTGGGTTGGAAGGGATGTTGAACTCATCTTGTTGAACCCCCTGCCATGGGCAGGAACACCTTCCACTAGCCCAGGTTGCTCCAAGCCCTGTCCAACCTGGCCTTGAAAGGTTGGAATTCCCATAACTACTCCTGCCACTTCCTAAAGGACAGTGTCATATTAATAGGGTGGGAAGAAAATTACCTGGCTTTTCCCTAAGGACTGCCTGGATTCACTGTCTCTCTTGAGCCTTCAAGCACAGCTCCTGGTTGCTCACTCAGGACACAGAGCTGTGCCTCTCTGTGCTCAGACACTGATTATTGTGTGTGTGGGATCTCTGATGAGCACTTTGAGTATTGGGTATGTGGACTGAGGCAGGAAACTGCCCTTTAAAACTAAACTATGGAATGATCTTCAGCTGTCAGTACAACTTCACAGTGTGGAACATAGACATGCTTTGAAATGTTCTTTTGCTTGCTGTGTGGTAGAGCTCTGTGGGTTTAGTGTGTTGATTTGTGCCCCTCTTGCCCTCCCACCCCTCCTGTTTAACCAGGGGGAGAAGGGGAAAGCACCGGCCTGGCTGCAGGGGCTGCAGATGGCTCTGGGGACGCAGAGCCCAGCCCTGTGCCCAGCCTGGCACTGACGGAGGAGCAGCAGGAGCGCATGGAGAGGAACAGGCAGCTGGCGCTGGAGCGGCGGCAGGCGCGGCGGCACCACGGGCACAGCCAGGCCCTGCCCGGCGGTGAGTGCCAGGCTGGGGGGCCTTGGGGCAGGGGGACCCTTGGAGCAGGGGGGCACTCGGGGCAGTGCGGCCATTGGGGCAGGGAGACCCTCAGGGGAGGGGGGCCATTGGGGCAGGGCCTGAGCAGCTCCACAGCAAAGGGCAGTGGCTGCTTTCCTAATTAATGCTAAAATGTGCAGCTCCTGAATTTAAATTAGTTTAGTGAAGCTCCTCACTGCCCTCCCTGGTTGCTGTGCCAAGCTGTGATAGCTTTGTCTGGTGAAATGGAGCTCAGCTGGCTGGTTCTCTGGGAGTTGCCTTTGCTGCAGACCAGGGCTCTGGTGATGGAAACAGCAGTTCAACACAGCAAGTGTTTGCTCGTGTCTCTTCCAGCAGAGCTCCCCAACGGTTACTCAGAAGAGCCGTTTACTACCCCAGTCACTCAGGATCCCACGGACCTTACTGAGGACACTCAGGTTCCTGCAGCCACGGCTGCTCTTAGAGAAGATTCAGATGGAGAGTTGGAATGTGCCAGGGAAGAGCAGGAACTGTTCTCACCACTCTGAATGCCTTTCTTGCCCACAAGCCCTGGTGCTTTAGGAACTGTCATTACTCTGACATGTTGGTGGTTCTGTGCACTCCATGAGCTCCAGGGAAGTCCCATCTGGAGAGGGACAGAGCTCTTCCCTGGAAAGTGGAGAAACACACCCTGGGAAACACAGCCAAGTTCTTCAGCTGCTCTTGAGGCATCTTTTCCACCTCCCACCTGCTTCAGGAAGTACTTAATAGGTTTTTTGACCTACTTGGAATTGAGTTTATAACTTAAGTCAAACTGAATTATTGGGGATGTTGATGGGTGGAGTTTCTATTAAAGTTGTGTTTGGGGTTTTTAACAGGTCTGTTTGGATCTGAACAGGGGGACTGGAATTTTTTACCATGTTTTTGCAGACCTGCATCTTTTTCTTATAAATGGAAGTAATTAAATTTCAGGAGTCAAATCTGAAGTTGTTGTATGAGGCTGTTGCAAGGCCAGCTCTGGGGTTTCACTACGCACAATTCTGTGTTCCAGGGTAGCGTGAAGGAGTTTGGTTCTAATATCCTTGTAGGGATGAGTTAAACTCACTGAACTAGAGGGGAAGAAGAAAGTATTTAGGTTTTAATAATTTATGGACAACATGAGTTAAGGAATTTCTGGAATGATACTTAAAAGAATTCAGCACACTGTCTTTAGTCTGAAAGGTGAGCTTTATCACATATAAAATATTTTGTTAACTCCTACACGTTCACAATCAGGTAAAAACAATATTAAAATAGACATTTAGCTTCTTATTAAAAGGACTCTTGAATATTTAAATAAATGCTTTTAAAAACATCCCCGAAGAACTCGTGAGCAGTGAAGAGGAGGGGCAAGTGAAGAGGAGGGGGGCAAGTGAAGAGGAGGGGGGCAAATGAAGAGGAGGGGCAAGTGAAGAGGAGGAGCAGCGCAGGCAGCTCAGGCTGTGATGTCAGCGGACACGTCCAGCAGCGCCAGCTCCCGGATCTCCTCCAGCAGCTGGTACAGGCTGGGGCCCTTGGTCTGGCAGAACTCCTGGTACTCCTCCTGCAGCAGCTCCCCCGTGCCTCTCTCCTGGGCTCTCTGGGCCTGCCCTGTGCCCTCACTGACTGCCCTCCCCACGTCAGATCTCGCCGTGGGGCAGCTCCTGAGCGTGGCCACCGTGTCTGCCCCGCAGTGGGGTCTGTTCCGCAGGATCTCCAGCCGGATGGTGTCGGCGTGGCAGCGCGAGCTCTGCACCAGGATCCTCACCTACAAGGCAATGTGACGTTGGGTTATCTTCAAATTGCTGATGGTGCTATTTGCTTTTCCTCCCCTCAGGTTAAACACTCACTGTGATGTGATCAAAAAGGCTCAGTGTCAGCGATTCTCCCGTGGTTGTGGTGGAGGTGATTTTACTCTGGGAGCGCTGGAGGGACCCAGGCTTCCACTCACAGCTCCCAGCCCCTCCACAGGACAGGACTAAGCCCTCCTTGTTCTTCATGTATGCAGCACCTTTGATTCCATATCTACAAGACAGGAGGAGTGGGGGGAATATTCCATTGTTCTGCACTAGCAGCTGGCTGGGCAAAAGGTGTGTCAGTGCTGGGATCAATACAGAGGGTGCAGCACAGGCTGAGCATTTCCTGACAGGAACTGCAGCTCGAGCTGAGGCACAGACCTGCACTGCTGGGGAGGGGCAGCACAAGCTGAAACAGTCACTGCTCAGCACTAGCCCCTGGTGTGGGAACACCTCTGTTCTCAGGGCCCAGAGGCCCTCCTGGTGACACCCAGGTCTCATTTTGGAGCCTGTTCAGGCCCCAGGGGCTCACCTGGGCACGAAGACAAGCACGCCGTTGGTGCGGATAGAGTAGATGACACCGTCAGCCACACAGCGCTCTTCGGCCTCGGGGCTGCTGTCCCTGAAGTACATGCACTGGAAGAGCTCTGTGGACTGTTTCTGGGCACGCTGGGCTGCCTGTGAACACCCCACAGGACAAGAAAACAAAAAACATACATAAATATTTCAGCAAGTGTATTTGGCTTTCATTTTCACAGCTTCTTTTTCCCATTATTTACTCCCTTACTTTCCCCCTAGAAAAATCACATCTAAAAGGAAGTCCTACATGTGAAGTATGAAGTCACTGTTACTACCACTCTGAGAAGACTGTTATTTAAAAAACCCCAAAGCCTTACCAATAAACCCACAGTGATCCCACATCATCACAGTGCCCCAAAGCTGCAGTCAGGAGGGGTATCCCATTCCCTGGGGCAGCACACAGACGTGGAGAATCCCACAGGGACCACCTTACCCTGTTCCTGTTATTAATGTGCCTGCAGAGCTCCTCCAGATCCTTGTTGCTGATGACACTGTCCTTGCCCTGCCCTGCAGTTCCCCCCAGAGTGGCTGCCAGCAGCAGCCGGTGCACCACGATGTCCGCGTACCTCCGGATGGGAGAGGTGAAGTGCGTGTACTTCTCCAGGGCGAGTCCTGCCAGGGAAGGGAGCAGAGAGCAGCAATCACAGCCTGCTCTGCCTCCCACACGGCTCACACACAACAGGCACTGCACAAACGTGGCCAGATACCGTAGTGGTGAAACTGCTCCTCGGGACAAGAGCCAGTGGAGAAGTACAGGGCGTTGGCCATGGCGTGGGTGGCCATGGAGCGCAGCAGCTTGTTCACTATCGGGTCTGAGGGGTCGTCTGCTCTGTCCAGGGACTCGGCCAGTGCTTTGTTAGACCTAGAAAAGAGTGTGAATTCTGAAGGAAATGACACCACCCCTGCTCATTATGGCCTGTAGTTAAACAACAGAATACAAAACCACTGAGAAATGAGTAGTTATTAATACAGAAACAGCAATCGGAATGATAAGGAAATTTCCACCAACTGCTCCAGGAAAGTGTTTAGGGAAAAGCCAGTTTGAACCAACAGGCCTGTGTGCTGCAAGCTGGAGCAGCAGGGACTGGGGCAAAGCCCTTCCTGTGCAGTGCAGTGCAGAGCAGAGCAGTGAGCTGCTCTGAACCCCTGCTGTCCAGCACAAAGGGGACACCCAAGTGACAGAGGCCCTGCTGGTGCCCCTCACTCCCTGTGATGCCCAGACATGATTCTCCCAACGTGGTGAAGTTCAACTTCTCATATTATCTCGACCAAGTAATTCTGAATTATTTGCAGTCATTTTACATTGCATAGAATTAACATGATTTAACTCAATACTCTCTTACACAGGAACTGTGGTGCAAACAAGGCTCCTGCAGAGCTCACCCACTGCACAAAGACTGAACAAATACTTTTTTGGATAGGTCTGAAATGATTCAGCCACTGCCACTGGCAGCACAGCAGTTTCTGCTGGTCAGAACATCATCATAAAGGTTATGATAATATTCTTAGGAATTGCTCTGCAGTGCCTGTTATCACTGATACTCAGAGCTGGAATGGTTTGTAATGGTAACACGGCCAAATAGTCAATTGCTGAACTTAAAGACCTTAATTAACCAAAGCTACCGCGTGTCTATGGAGAAGCCTTTGGCGCTGGCACATTCCCGGAGCTCAGCGAAGAATTCCTGCCGAGGGGGCGGGTGTTGACGCAGCAAAGCCTGGTGGGGGAAATCCTGGGAAATCCTTTTCGCCACCCAGTGGTTGGCCAGGATCATACACTCTGCCACAGTCTCGTGCACCTCCAGGGGCTGCTTGGGGATGAGGTCCTGGATGTTCCGCTTCTCATCCAGCTGCACTCGGATCTCGATCCCTTCCAGCTCCAGCGCTCCGCGTCTGTCCCGCTGCGCTCTGACGTGCCGCGCTATCTCCGTGAGTTTGGACAGTGCCCACACCAGCTCGGACAGCCTCTCCTGCCTCACGCCCTCCTCCAGGTGCTGCAGCTCCGGGATGTGCTCCCCGGCGCCGGGGGCTCCGTCCAGCAGGGCCTGCGCTGTCTCGTACTCCAGCTTGTAGGCGGAGCGGATGATGGTCCTGCGGTACCGCACCCGCAGCACCTCGAGGGATCCCTCCTGCAGCTCCCACAGGACACTCACAGCGTACCTGAAAGCCAAGAGCACACTGCTCAACAGCTCTGCGGACTTACAACTCCAAACCACAAATTTCCAAACTTAATTCTGGTTTTTTACCAGAAGCATCTTGATGAAAGTGGTGCTCAGCCACACCACTAATTATTTTCAGTCTCATGTATCACAACTTAATAAATGAGGACCAGCTACATCAGCAGTATTTCAGTCCAGCTGCTTTAAGCCAGGGGAACCCTGAGGTATAAGGTCACATCTGTTTTAAAGCACAGCTACACTGCAATAGTTATTTTTATCCATTTTTATTTTATTAATCAGATGCATCCATAATGACCATCTCAGCATATCCTCAGGCCAGCCACCAACTGACCCTGGAAATGGAAATAAAGTGGGGTAATGGCCTGTTTGAGGAAAGGACAATAGTAAAAAATGGGACCATTCACATGGATGCACTTCTTGGCAGCAATACTGAGTAACACTCACAAAAGTGATCATGGAATTAGAGCTGAACATTGAGCATTCAGTGTTAACCACCACTGAAAAAAAGGTCTGTTGGATAAATCATTCACGGTGCTCTCTGGAAACCTCAGCAGGGGGAGGTTTCAACACAGGTAGGAAACCTTGTTTTGCTTCACAGTTATTCTGTCAGTATTTTCATCCAAGAAAATATTCAACAATGATGAAAGATAAATATTAGAAGAGCTCTCAAGTGGGGAAATGTGTCAATGAATGATTTCAGGAATCCATTTTTCTGTTTAAAGAAAAAAGCCAACCCCAGCCTTCTCCATGACTTCCTGTTATGTTTTGAATCTTGGATTACATTGTGTTCAGCTGGATTTTGCTCAAACAAAATGCTTCAGTGCACACAGGCATTTTGGCTGAGTAAACCATCACAGGGTATTCCATCACCCTCCCTGCCTATGGCAGCAAGGAAAGCTATTTTTTAATGTACACTGTTCTTGCACTTGAGGATTTAATAACAATGCAAAAACATCCAACCAGCTGACAAATCCTGCTGAAGCTCCTTGTGCAAACCTCCTGTCCCAGAAGCACTGGCAAAAGCCTTACCTGTCCACACCACTGCGCAGCGAGCACAGGTCAGCGCTCAGCACCTGGGGCAGCATGTCATAGCGCCGGTCTGCCAGGTAGCACGTGGTGGCCCTGGGGACAGAACACAGCCCTGCTCGGGGTGGCCCTGGGGACAGAGCACACCCTCTGCTGTGCCCACCACACCCTGGGGACAGAGCACACCCTCGGCTGTGCCCACCACGCCCTGGGGACAGAGCACACCCCCTGCTGTGCCCACCACACCCTGGGGACAGAGCACACCCTCGGCTGTGCCCACCACACCCTGGGGACAGAGCACACCC
>JAWWEV010000018.1:2191457-2251360 GCA_035583235.1 Hafferia zeledoni
CAGAGCACACCCTCGGCTGTGCCCACCACGCCCTGGGGACAGAGCACACCCACTGCTGTGCCCACCATGTCCTGGGGACAGAGCACACCCTCGGCTGTGCCCACCACACCCTGGGGACAGAGCGCACCCCCTGCTGTGCCCACCACACCCTGGGGACATAGCACACCCCCTGCTGTGCCCACCATGCCCTGGAGACAGAGCACACCCTCTGCTGTGCCCACCACACCCAGGGGGCAGAGCACACCCCCTGCTGTGCCCACCATGCCCTGGGGACAGAGCACACTCCCTGCAGAGAGCCACCTGTAGAATGTGGGATACCCTCTGGCCAGTGGAACGTTTCCATGTATGCTTGGTGAACTGACTAACCAATGGTGTGATGGCATATTATACACAACAGTAGATAAAAGGTGAAGCTGTGACTAAAAATAAACTCTAAGTGCTAAGCCTTCTGATCAAGCTTGATGCTGTGCCTGATCCCTTCTGGCCATCATTAGCACCCTCCTCACCCCAACAACTCTGGGGCTCCAGGAGCTTCCCACCCCCCTCACCCAAACCACTCGGGAGCCCCACGAGCTTCCCCCCTCGCAGGGCTCCCTCCCCTCACCTGGCTCTGGCCTCCACGTCGGTGCAGGAGTTGGGTGGCACGAAGTGGGTGACGTCTGCGATGTGCACGCCCAGCTCCAGGCCCCCCCCGGGCAGCGCCCGCACCGACAGCGCGTCGTCCACGTCCTCACAGCCCCGCGGGTCGATGCTGAACACCAAGTGCGTGGCCCTCAAGTCCAGGCGGTTTTTCTCCTCCTCAGGACTCACTTTCCAGGGACTCTTTGAGGAGCTTGTGGGCATTTCGCTCATCTGTACAAAAATATTGATGATGAACACAGATTTAAGTGTTTTCTACCCAAAAAAAGGCAACAAATTAGAGTTAATTGGTGTTTTAAATTCTTCTTCCCTTGCATTTTCCAAGTTAGTCCATTCCATTGACTTTATGGATTGAAAAGAATTCTCTGTGTATCAGTAACCACTGAGATCACTGTGCTGATACTGCAGCTCTGGCAAACATAAACACTGCAATTGGTTTTTTACATTCTTTTTCTTTCAATTAATGGTAGGCATAATCAAAATAGTTATCTATGAGACTTGGGTTGAGGACAGAAACATTTAAGGCAATGATTTTGGTAGGACCAGGCGTTTAGCATCAGTACCATAACCACATATTAAATATTGTAGTATCTTAAAAATCTATCTCAAATTTGAATTAAGACTTGATAATCTTATCCTTATAAAGAACAGACTATTTTAAGATCACTCTTGGCTTGAAAATTTGTAGTATCTCCAGAACCACTGACCTAAAAGATTCCAGAAAAATAAACTATCAATAGTTTTCAGCTTTCAAAACCCCATTGGCCATGAAGATGTTCAGCTGTAAGAGGGGCCCTCTCTTTGAGAAACAAGAAATGAACAGAAAAGAAGTGTGTGATCCCAGAGACAGACCTGGATTTCTGAGAAAGGGGCAGCACAAATGCTGTTCTCCACCAGGATGGCTGCGATTTCCCCCTCCAGGTCTCCAATTCTTCCCAGGACTCGAACGAAGTGTCCGTTTGGATACAGAGAGGTCGACTCCCAGGAATCGATGCGCACCACAACTCTGTGCTCCTGCAGGGACACACTGGTGTGACAACAGAGAGCTCTGTGCTCCTGCAGGGACATCTCTGTGAGAACAGGGAGCTCTGTGCTCCTGCAGGGACACACTGGAGTGAGGACAGGGAGCTCTGTGCTCCTGCAGGACACACTGGTGTGAGACACTGGAGTGAGGACAGAATGCTCTGTGCTCCTGCAGGACACACTGGTGTGAGACACTGGAGTGATGACAGGGAGCTCTGTGCTCCTGCAGGGACACACTGGTGTGATGACAGGGAGCTCTGTGCTCTTGCAGGGACACACTGGAGTGATGACAGGGAGCTCTGTGCTCCTGCAGGACACACTGCTGTGAGGACAGAGAGCTCTGTGCTCTTGCAGGGACACACTGGTGTGAGACACTGGAGTGAGAACAGGGAGCTCTGTGCTCCTGCAGGACACACTGGTTTGACAACACTGAGCTCTGTGCTCCTGCAGGGACACCTCTGTGAGAACAGTGAACTCACAGTTGTGAAGGAACACAGAATAGAGACTCACTTCTCTCACATTACCTGCAGTGCTTCAGCCTGCTGGGTACTGATCCGGATTTTGGGAATCCGGTAATCCCAAGGAGTCACAAGGACCTTCTGAGCATTTCTGCCCTGGGACTGGGTCTCTTCTTTAGAGGGGAAAGTGACCACATAATCCCTCCAGTTCTTCTGAATGATTCCAACAACTTTACCTTTGAATAAAGAACATTGCAAATCAAAGACTTCAACAGGAAAGCAAGAATGTGGGAGGCAGAGTGACTGTTTTGTAATATAATATGAACTGATGTGTCCTCCAATCTGTGCCACAATTGCCAACAACATATGGTGTGCAGACAATACAAGTGTGTTACAAATTATCGTTGGCACAGCCAGATTTTAACGAGCTTTTATTTATGTGGAGACTCTCTCATTGTATAGATTTCAACTGATACAGTCCATAAATTATTCAGAGATCCCCAATGCTGCCGGAATGTGGCCAATTCTAGTAAAAAATAGAGAATTTTTAATAAGAGAGAGCAAAGCCAATCATCATTTCCTTGCAGAGAGAGAATTAACCTCTTAAAACTTTTAACTCTGACCTCAACAATCGTGTAAGATGTACACAGGTAGGTCACACTGAGATACTTTTTCACCTAATTTTTTTTCATTATTTACCAGCAAGGCATTAAAAAGATGGTGTGTCCTTACCTGTGGGCATGGGGTCACCTGTGGTGTCTGCAGGTGCTTTATCCTCACTCTCATTTTCACAGAGAGCAACAGTCCTGCCCTTCCACTCCTGCACAGGGAGCAGCTCCACAACCACCACATCCCCGTGGATCGCACGGTTCCGAGCTTTGGCCCCATAAATAAGGATGTCACTCTGAAGTTCTGGGTTTAAAATAAAAGGAACAGAACCATAATCTGCCAAAAAAATTCAAATCCCTCCACTCTCAGCAGCATTCTGCTGAAATAACAGCAAATGACATTGGCACTGTGATTTCTTCCAAAAAGAACTACTGGTAAGTAATTAATACTGCAAGGAAATTAAAAAATTTTCCTCTTTTTTTTTTTCTTTTTAAGGAGATATTAAGCAATTCTGTAAATGAACTCTTGGAGAAGAAGCAGCAGAGACTGGGAGGAGTTCATTGTTCTCAGGCAACAGGTTTAAAAATGCACAACACTGTCAAACTGTGGAAACCACTGCCACAGGATTCTGGGCCAGGTTTAGAACAAAACAAGCTTTTGAAAAATAATTAGTATATTGAACATGGGTTTGACTGCAGGGTCTGTCACCAGAACATGTCAAAGTACTTATTAGTGAGAGCTGGAACAACGTGTCTGTGCAAGGATAATGGGATGTTCCTTCAAAGGTGTTTGTCAGTAACTCCTGACAGAGACAACACTGGATCAGTTTGATCCAAAGGACATTTTTCTTATTATGTCCACAATGACCAGTTTCCCAATCCTGCCATCATCAATGTGAACACTCAGTGCAGTCAAATGAGGGGTCACCTGAAGTCAGAGCAACGCACAGGGATAATAATTTCCATCAGCATTTCCCTCCAGAGCTCCAGGAAAACCCAGGAGTGGGAGGACAAGAGCCCCAAACAAGGCCAAAGATGCCAAGAAAGAGGAAGGACATAAAGACTATTATTGTATTTGCTCCCAAGGCCTCCCTTCCAGCTCCTGAAAATGACCCAAGCACTGCAGTATCTCAGCTTTCACCCTGTTTAATAACTGAACAGCAACATCCATGTGATTCCTTCCAAGGCTTCACGCAAACCCCACAGAGCCAAGAAGGCACTGAGTGAATCCCCCCGGTGTTTCCTCACCTGTGTCTTTGCTGCCAAACCCCTGAAGTCGAACAAAAGCTTCCAGCTGTGCCCGGTGCTTGTTGACATTCAGTGTGCCCTGAAAGAAAACACCACACCCATCAGTGCAATGGAACACTCACACCTCTAAACAGCCAAGCCTGAAGTATAAAATTCGGGGGGTTACCACTATTTTTGCATAAATTGTTTTTATTGATATGCAGGTTAATTTGAACACAACTGTTCTCACTATAGGGGGAGAATGCAGGATGCAGAATTTGAACTACTCACTTCTGGAAAAGAATGGTAAATTCTTTTAAATGCTCAATTTATTTCTAAGATGATAAAGGTCATTTTAGTCCAACCATAGCAGTGTAAGATTATTTCTGCTGACTGCCTTAACACAGAATCTGGCATTATTCCAACAAGGAAGAGAAACCTCAGCCTCTCTGTTCATATTTTATTCCTGTCTTAGTGCTGAAATTGCCAAGAAAAGAACAAATCACTGCCTCTAATTCTTTAAATTATTTTTAAGAGAAAGACACTTGTCCACCAACAATCCATATTTAGGCCCTGAACAGCCATAAACCCATAAATTAATTTCACTGACTGAGAGATCTCTGGCCAAATGAAGTAAGAACTGCTGCTTTTGTGCAGCTTTATTTATATTAAAGAATAAGCTCCATCTGATTCAAATCACACCTGGTTTCTCAATTTACAGGTACATCACATATCAACCTGAAGAAAAATCCACAGCAAATTTAAAATCCTCAACAGCCAATTCTCATTTTAACTTCTCCAAGACAAAATAAAATCCATGTGTTCACAAGACAAAATAGGGGAAATATTTTGAGAATCCTAATCCCTTCCATCCTCTTACTCCTGTTTGTTTTCTTTCCCTCTTCCCACCACAGCAATATTTCTTTCTCTAATGAGTCAAATTCAGGCTGAAGGGACCAAACCCAAGCCTGAATTGTTCAGTGTGTGTTCTCTATAGAAGAAATGACCTGCAGGTATCTTCCAGATTTGATCCCAGCCTCCAGGATTTCCAGAGGTAAGTGCTCAGGATATTCCTTGCCATGGTTCTCTTGGCTTTCACTCTCCCTTTCACGCCGAGCTTGAAGGATCGAGTCAAAGAGTTCATGGGCAGCCTTTAATTCAGGCCAGAAGTTATCCAGGTAATTCTGTATGCACAAACACAAACAGGAAAGTATTTAGAGGTCTCTGTTCCTCTAATAATGCATTTGGAAAACCCATAATGGATAAGAACCACCACAGATTTACTCCAGATTCAAACTAACTCATTGCTGAACACAACCAAGGTAAATTGCTTTGGTCCTTTGATCCTCAACATGTTTTCACAGCTGAACATAAACAACCCATCCCCATATCCCACTGAATGAAACAGCATCAGATCAACAGCAGAATGAAGAGTGAATTATCTGCTCAGGCACCACAGTCTCCTCAGTATTCCTGGCTGGAGTGAACTGGCAGGATGCTGCTGATGGATATTCAGGCTGCAGCTGTTCATGGACTGCAGACAGCTGGTAAGTACCTGATCATTGCTCATCAACACCCAGCTCTTTAAAAACCAAGAAAACAATGAAAAGGGCTCCTAAGAAATATGACCTCTATCCTCAGGGCTGCTGTTTTAGTTTTCAGTTCTCTAGTTTTCTCACTGCCATCATTTTTTCTGACATTCCCATCAGTGACATCTTTGCTTTCTTTGATAAATGAAGACATGAGTGATCATCACATTTTCCTTAAATGTAAACTCTGAAATGATTTGCAATATGCTTTCATGTACTTGCTCCATCATTTTGAAGCAGCATAAAGGAAGCCTTCTATTTCTCTGGCATGTTACCTTGAAGGAAATCACAAACACTCCTTCTGTTTCGTTTCCGTACTGCCTGATGGCATCTTCATCTTCTGTTACCATAACAACTGGCATCTGACCCAGGCAGTGACTGTAGTACCAGGCTGCTGCATTGTAAATATTCCTACAAAAGCAAAGGTTGAAACAAGATTTCTGGCACAGCTCCCTTGTTACTTTTGCAAGGCTTTTGTTGGCTTTGTATAAACGAGATTTTGGTTTAACACACACACACTTTTGAGAGAGATGCACAAGCAACATAAACCTCTTAGCTGCAAAAATGTTTGTGTGCCACACATAAGCCCCAGGAGAGCAGAACAGAGGGAAATGAATGTTTGCTCCCCAGTACATCCACTTGTGCCCACAAGTGCAACACAACAGATTGTTCCTCTGAGTGCAAGTTTGTGAAAACCAAGTGAAGCTGCCAAGACTCCAATGCTATGGTGTAACTTTAAAATGACCCACCTTTTTTAGCATTAGTGCATTTAATTCAGTGTATTTTGTCTGTTTTCCTAAGAAAACAAAGCTGACACTTCCCTAATAACTAAAGCACGATCTGGACCTTCAGTGAGTGTGAACTCTTCCAAAGCCAAGCCGAGCAGGAGCATGAACTCTCAGTACCCAGGGCATGCTCCTATTCCTACACACAAAGTCAGGATGCTGCCCAGTGTGGCACTCCAGAGTTACCCCCAACCTGGTCTGCCATTTCTCCAGGGGTTCTCCCTTCTCTCTGGGCAAGTAGCAGTGCTGGTGGAACTCATTGGCAAACACGGTACAGTCGTGACGAGGATCCTTCAGCAGAGTCCGTAACTTGTTGTACTGCCTGGAATATAAAAGGGACAAACATATTTTTGTGCTTTCTTTTGATAATGCTGTTTTAACTCCAGGTGAAAATACAGCTGAAGAGCTCAAGGAAAGTTCCTGTCATGCACAAAGAAATGCATTCATTAAGTCATACCATTGATGATAAAATCTGAACCATCACCTGCAAGCAAGTTTTTCTGAGTTCCATCAGGAATGCTTCTGATTTTAAACAGATTTGTTTTCCAGTGAGACCCACAAAACATTGTAACACCAGGAATTTATCCACTGAGCCCCATAAAACATCCTAAGTGTTCAGGAACTTATTCTGTCACTTTGGGACAAGGGGTAGTTCTTGAAAAAGCATTTGTGATTTAGAAATATAGGAAGGCCTTGATTGCAAATTTTACATTTAAATGCCATGGTGATACACAGATTAATGTCGGGTGAGGTATCACAATATAGTATTAATTGCAATATAGTATTAATTGCTCTCCAGAGACAAGTGCTCAGCCATCAACAGAGCAACCCCAAACCTGTCCATAATCTACTTGGGGCATATGACATATCATTACTGCAAAGTCTCATTAATTCCTATCACAACCTATCTGATTAATTAGTAATGTTACAGGTTTAATATCACTCCTATCAAGTGAAAACTATGCCAGGCATTGATGTCCATGGATCCCAAAGGACCCCAGTTCTTCCCCTTCTGTAAAATTACATGAAGACACTTGAAAGACCTAAAAACAAATGATACATTTTGCAAAGTCAGTATTTTTATTTCAATCTAAATAAAAAATAAGTTGTTACAGGGTAAGTACCTGCGTCCTTTTTGATGCTGCACAGCCTGACATGCTGTTTGCATGAAAATAATTCCCTTCAGCTCTGGAAACTCGAGAATCTCCAGGTACTCCTGCACAACTTTGCAGTCGGGCACAACGTAGTGTGTGACATCATCTGAGAGCAGTTTGCCATCTAAAATAGAATTCAGAGATTAAAGGCTTCAATTTTCAGTTCTAATATTGGTTTCTTGAAAATACTTTCAGACACCAGGGAATTAGAGTTGTGTATCCCCCAAGGTGTCCATCTCTCTTTTTCTGCTGAGCAAAGTTATGGCTGTTATGGTACAATTCTGTGGCTGAGTCTCTAAGTTTGTGACAGAAACCTTTTTGCATCCACTGATGCCAAAATTTAGTGCAAATTCTATCCAAAGGAGTGAAAAAGAGCCCCACTCATGATGAAAATGCTGTAACTTGAAGAGTGCAGGTAACAATTATTTTTTCTCTGCTTCCACATGAAAAAAGGGATTATACTTGTGGCACAGAAAATGTTTTCATGGAATTTTCAAAGGGTGTAGAATCATGGGCAGTTCTCTGTTCAACAACACCCATTTACAGCAGGCTCTTGTTCTATATCTTTATATAAAAGAGCACAGGTGGGGTACATGTGGAGAAGAACAATGTTACTGCAAAGAGATGTTGTTGAACCTAAACTATTAACCATCATTGCTAATTTTCTCTGAAGAGACTCCTTCCCTTAGGAACATGCCATCAAAATACCAAAGCCAGCCCATCACAGATGACACCTTAAAATGCACACCAAAATTAATGAGTTTAATTGCTTTTGGTATTTCAAAGATTACCCAATAAACTTTCTGATAGGGGTGGAACTCCACTGTATTTTTTCTTCCTCCCTATTGATTCTTTATGGTATTATAAACACTGAACTGACCTGAGTGCAGGCAAATAATATACAATAAAAGTACACAGTCATGCCATTTTCATGTCTTTTTTGGAAGCTGGCACAGGACAATGTGTCAGTGAGCTGGGATCACTGGAAGTGTGGATCCAGCCAGCACAATTTGCAGACAGTCATTTGGCTTCATCTCACACCGAAGGATTATAATGGATGATGGCAGAATGCATACAAGAAAGCTAATATTTATTAATAATTCAGAACAGCATTAAAAGTGAAATGTCACTGGAAGATTTATGTAATCTGCCCATACTAAGCTATCCTTGCCTAACCTATACATTTAGAACAGAGTAACTCCTAAGCAGGCACAGCTCACCCTTACAAGCACCTGCAGGTGTGATTTATTCAGGCAGTCCCTTGCAGTGCAGGAAATAAATTTGCTCAGCACACTGTGTAGAGTCAGGAATGAAAACAAACGGTCCCCTCACCTCTGGGTTACCTTGAATAATTATAAAGGGACATATTCTGACACTCACCTACAGCACAATTTACATTTAAGTGCAGAGGAGGGGAAGTTTGGCACGGCAGGAGAGGCAGGATTTTTTTCTGGAATGTGTTTTTAACTTATCCTTAGGGAATTCAAACCCAAATGCCATATATTAGGGAGCAGTAACTACCACTAGGCCTGACATCCTGGATAGCAATAATAAACTACAATAACATAAGTAATATACTTTCTGCCCTCAATTGCAACAGGCACCTAAACCAAAAGTGACAACACCTCTGTCAATGACAGACCCAAAGAGAGAACAAAGAATTAAAATTCTCAACCTCTTCTTTCAGGCAAGCAAATAATTCAGTCTATTAGGTTAGATACCATATTTGTCATTTGCCAGTTTCCTGCAGCAAATAAATTGTGCTGTTTAACAACAAAAACCCCAACTGAAATATCAACCAAAGCTCAGGTGATGATCTATGATGCACATAAACAGCACTACAGTACGTAAAAACAACAACAAATGCAGACATCAGAGCCTGGCAGCCTTCCCGTGCCTGAAATGCCCTGATATAACACAGGCAATTACATTTAATTACTGAACAGAAAGAACTGCTGATGCAGAGTTACAGTCGCTTCAGGATAATGGCTTGGCCCCATTGTTGTACTTAACAGGTATGTATAGAATTTAATGCATGCTATAAACCACCACCTTGCAGAAATTAATGCGTTTTTTAGGGATCTTTTAAAACACGGGAGGTGTAAAAATTGAACAATCCTTCAGCTCTTTATCACTGCCTGTAAACTGCTCACAGTTAAACCCTGTAACAATCAACTTCGTGACTCCTCTCTCTTAACTAACGCATTGATTTCCGAAGGTTCTTGCTTTGAAGGAAAACTTTTACTGCAGCCATGATTTGGTTTTTCCAGGGCTTTTCAGCACTGTCCGAACACCCCAGCCCAGGGACCACCCTTCCCTCAGGGATCACCCCAGCCCAAGGATCACCCCATCCCAGGGGTCACCCCCTCCCTCAGGGATCACCCCAGCCCAAGGATCACCCCCTTCCCAGGGATCACCCCTTGCCCAAGGATCACCCCCTTCCCAGGGATCACCCCTTTTCCCAGGGATCCTCCCTGCCCATGCATAACTCCTGCTCAGGGATCATTCCAGCCCAGGGATCACTCCCAGCCCAGGGATCACCCCCTCCTTCAGGAATAACCCCAGCCCAGGCATCACCTCGGCCCAGGGATCAACCCAGCCCAGGGTCACCCCCTGTACCCAGCTCTGCCCAGCCCCGGACTCACGGCAGGCCCCGGCGGGGCGGCACAGCGCGGACCGGCACGGCACGTCGGGGCGCAGGTAGTGCTCCCGCACCACCCGCACGGCGCGGCCCTGCTGCCCCCGCAGCTGCAGCACCTTCTCTGTGCGGAGCATCGGCCCGGAGACCCGCGGGGACTCAGAGGGACCCGCAGAAACCCGCGGGGACTCAGAAGGACCGCTGGCCCCGAGGCCGCGGCTGCCGCGGCGCCTGCGCGGGGCGGGGCGCGGGGTCACGGCGCGAGGAACGGCCCCACCGAGGGGCGGGCTGAGGGAATCGGCCGGGAGCGAGCCGGGCAGCCGGGACAGGGCTGAGGGAACCGGGCGGGAGCGAGCCGGGCATGGCTGAGGGAACCGGGCGGGAGTGAGCTGGGCAGCCGGGACAGGGCTGAGGGAACCGAGCTGGGCTGCCGGGACACGGCTGAGGGATAGTCGGGACGCTTCTGAGGGAGAGCCGGGATATCTCTGAGCGATAGTCCAGATATCTCTGAGGGAGAGCCAGGATATCTCTGAACCATAGTCGGGATATCTCTGAGGGAGAGCCGGGAGCGAGCTGAGGGAGCCGCGAGGGTCTGAGGGAAAAAGAACTTGAGCTGAGGGAAGAAGGTGAGGGAACCGCAAAGGGCGGGCTGAGGGAACCGGGAGAGCCCTGAGGGACAGGCGGGAACGAGCTGAGGGCACCGGGGCGGTACCTGAGGGACGGGGGAAAGGAGGTGAGGGAACTGAAACCTGAGCTGAGGGAACCGGGAGAGCCCTGAGGGAAAGGCGGGAACGAGCTGAGGGAACTGGAAGAGGAGCTGAGGGATGGGCGGGAGCGAGCGGGAAGAACCGGAGCTGCAGCTCAGGGGCGGCTCTGAGGGACGGGAGCGGGCTGAGGGAGCCGGGGCCGGGGCTAAGGGAACCTCAGGGAGCGGGCCGGGGTGGGCTGAGGGAGCCGGGGCCGGCTGAGGGAGCTGAGCTCGAGGTGAGGGCCAGGCGGGAGCGAGCTGAGGGGACCGGGGGGCTGTGACGGGCCGGGGCCGGGTTGGGGCTGAAGTGGATCCCGGCCAGTGCAGGTGCTGAACGCCAGGGCAGTCCCAGCTTGTGTGGGTGGGTGAGCAGAGAGGACAGGTTCCCTTTCAGTGAGGGAAAACAGAGATTTTGGGGGGACAGTGGAGAAAATGCTGGAAAAGTGGTTGAGGTGTCCATGGGAGGCAGCTGAGAAGAACCTGTTACACTCTGTTAGGCTGCAGCGGCAGCAGGGTGGGATGGTTAGTTGAAGATACATGTCGGGTGTTCCTGTTTGCTTTTAGGTTTCTTATTCCCGGGGCAGTGATGTGGAGGTTTGGTATTGGAGGCACTGAAGGGTTGAAGAGGAGGCAGGGAAGAACAAGAACAAACTGAGGATGCCTTGCTCTGCCCAAGCTCTAGTCGCACATAAATACATGTGTGAATGTCCATGGTCTCTCCTGGCATCTTCCAGGAGAAATCCCAGTCTGTTCCTCATCCCTGACTGTGTGTGATCACCTGCCGTGCTCAGGGAGTTGAGGTGGGCATTGGGGCAAGGGGGTGTGAGGGCTGCAGGCAAGCCCTAATGCCAATTAATTTTACAGTAAAATGAGGGACTATGTTGTCCTTCACACTTAAGGGAAAATAAAGGCACTGACAGACCCAAGTCTAGTCCAAGATGAAACAGAAAAGCAGTAAAAGGTCACAACTCCAGTGCACTGTCTGGGCCTGAGTCACTGCTCTGTGAATAATGCTGCAAGTGTGGCATTTGGGGGAGATTATTTTGAGTGTTAGAACAGCATTCCTACTTTCTCAATAAGTGCCTCCATCATAATAACCTCACTTGAACATAAATATGTGGTGTGAGCTATGTAGTGTTTGTCCTTAGGAGGAAAAAACCTGGGAAAGAGCCAAGGCAGTATGTCACTGTATGTTCCTGTTTATTCCACTTCTTATTTTTCACATGTTTTGTAAAATGTGTATCTGCAGTGACTAATACTTCTAAGTAACCAATTGGTGCCAGTAAATGGAGGCACCATCTGTAAGAAACTGATTTGCAGAAGCCAAGTTCTCAAACATCTGAGGAGGAGGAGGTGTTATAACTTAGTGAGAGACGACCAAAGTGTAGACTTGGGTTTGGTAGTCAGGATGGTTTTAGATGTATTATGTAAGCAGGATGTGAGAGGAAAGGGGAAGTGGAGACCAAAATGATGGAGCTCTTGTTCAGTAGGAACAAAGATGAAGTAACCCGTGGTGATAAAAAGGGTGAGAAAAACACAACATTTGGGAGAAAAGACCTTTAATTGAGTTGGCAATGTAGTGGGTGCTGAGTGCTGACACAGTGAGGAACACAGACCAGTGTGCTTACTCAGTGACATTCAATGACTGCAATAAAGTGAAGGTTAATTAAAGAAAAGTAGCTGAGATCACTGCTCTCATTTGTTCACTGTTTCACGGAGGAAAATGGAAGACCTTTGGGCCAAGGTCCTGCCTTGCTGGTACTGTCAAGTAGCTGCTTTATGTATTTCTAACATGCTGGTCAGAACAGTTTTAACCTCAGTTTCCCCCTTCCTTCTTCTTTTAGAGAGCAAGCTCAGATGATTGCAAAAGGCAAAGCTGTGTCACTGAAGCCAAAGAGAACCAGTGACACTTTAACAACTGAGTTTGCCCCTGGGAGATCAGAGATGAACTTTCCTGCTCATCTGGTAACTGTCTTTATACAGGGCAAGAGGTTTGTGCAGGGACAGCCAAAACTAAGAGCATAACAAGGGCATGTGTAATTGTTTTAGAACAGAAGTTGCAAAAATGTTTGAGTATCAGCATTAGAAGATCTTATCAAATGTTGAAGCAGGAAGGTGGAGTGCACTGTGGCTGCAGAATGGTGGGACAGACATTTCTTCATGCAGTTTTACTTCACAAAGGGCTTTGTAAGGAAAACAAATCATGGTAGCATAGCAAGAAATCAGTACAAATATTATTTTATAGAGCATTCCTCTCTTCATACAGTGCTCCTTGGATAACACCAGAGAGTGCTAGAGAAGCTTTTATTCTAAACGAGCAAGAGACATCTTAAAAGTTCAATTGTGTGTTTGTGCTTCCTAGAATGGGAAGTGTGAGCCTTTCAGGAGCTCTTCCTGCTTGGAAAACCATGTCAGGAGATGCAGCACAGACTGATAATTATCTCATGTATTCTTTAAAATTATTTATATAGCATTATAAAGAACACTCTAATATTCTTTTTTTTTTTTTAGCGAAAAGAGAAGGGTTGTGTATTCGTGCGTTGTTGAGCTTCCGAATTTTTCCCCTGGATTTCAGTTCGTCACAAAGCACCTTCTCCCTTCGCGCTTGCAATTCCAGGTACCACCGCTGGGAGACGCTATTTAATCGAGTTTGGCTTCACTGGGGGCCTTTGGCTTCCCTGTTCGAGCCTAATGGGCTAAAATTCCGCCTTTCAGCTTCCCTGAACAAACTGCTTGGAGTTGCTTGCAACGTAACTAGACAGTTTTTTTCCACAAAATAAACTAGAAACTGATGCTCTTCTATAATAATAATAAAAAAGAAGGCTTGCAGGCCTCTTCAAGCATGGAAGGAATATGAAACTACAAGATGTTTACAATTATAGGAAGCATAAAAGTAATTTATCACCATACCTGGTATTTACTGTGGTATGCATTTGATTTTCTTCCCACCACTCCTTTCCTTCTTGGACACAGTTCAAAATTTTACAGCACTGAAATGCAAAGTTATGTATGTTTTGTTTCACTTATTTTCTGAAACTTTACATAGTTTATGCCAGGATTTTCACTACTTTAGTGATGAGAGATCTCAAATATTATTTAAAGGAAAAAAGCCTTTATACTGCCATCAGAATGTTAAACTTTCTCTGATCAAGGAGCTTTAGGTTATTTCTAGCTGATAATAATCTGGTGGATTCCAGAATTTCTGCTTTCATAAAATATGTTTCTATTTGTTATGCTGGAAATTCTGAAAACAATTTGGATCAAAGGAGAAGGCCACCATGTCAATCTTTTTGTCCTCAAAATGCATTTGCTTTGGCCAGTGATGCCCAGGGGTGCCTTGGGCTTCAGGTTCAAAGGAGAATCGTGGTTAGAGGTGGGAAGACTTCACAGGTCACCTTTCCCAGCACTTCCAAATTGGGATTTCTCCCTATAGTATATCCAGCTCAGCTTTGGGGTCAGTGCTGCACAATATCATTCTAAGGTTTATTTTTTTATCTACCCCAGTAAATAGAAAACAGAATTGCCAGGGTGACTTTTTTACCCCTGCTTTCAAAATAACGAGCAGGAGTTTCTGGGTGAAGCCGATTCCATCTCAGGCTTCTATGATGAGAAATAAAATGGTGTTGACTTGTGGGGACTCTGCTGTTGTGATTTGCTCTACAACCGAGATATAAAAGGTTTTCCTTGAGAGCTCAGTGATGTATATTGGAACTAAAGGAAAATATATCTCACTGCATTTCTGGGCTGCAGCTGTGCCATCTTAGGGGCTTTAAATTTTACTCACTAAAAGCCCTTTGAGCAAAGATTTTATACCTATAACTGCTCTATCCTCTGGCAAATCATATTGCTTGGCAGGGCTGAATAAATAACAGGTTACTCTTCTTCTAAAAAAAACTGACGAAGGAAAAAATGCAAGATTTCAAGATACTTTCTTTTGTCATAATTATTGTCAAGAACTAAGTCTCAGCCAGCAAATAATTCAGGAATACCTAATTTTATATATAGTATATAGTAATACTTTAACCTATGCAGCCCAGTTCTATATGTAATGATATTATTTGGATTTAATTGCTGTGTATGTGAAAACTGACCAACAGTGAATATTTTTAATTTAGTGTAAAAGCCATAAAGTGACATATGTACTGCTAACCACTGCTTGTGCAGTTGGAGGTTTTCATTTGGCAAATGTTCAAGCTTAAAATGTGTTTTTCATGATTATCCCACTTATTAAAGCTCATTTGCTATTCATGGAAAGTGAGCACAAAAGGGATGTGAACAGTCAAAGAAACCCATTTAAAAATTCAAATGAATATCCCAGGGAAATGGGTTTCAGTGTTTGCCCAGCTCTGCTGGGACACTGTGCTGCTGAACATCTTCTCAGAGGGTGCCTTTGTCCTTAAGGCTTCCGTGACAAATCCTGGAGAGTTCTGTTACGACTTCATATTGTAGTCATTATGCAAAATTTGTTCTTGATATGGTTAAAGTGATTTGTTAGAGTGAGGCAAGGTGAGAGTCTGTTCATGTGCCTGCTCCTTTTTCAGAGCAGTTAGAAACTAATCTGGTGTGACACTGAGTTTAACTGGGGTGGAGTCAAAGCAGCTCAGGTGTTTGGCCCTTGCTGAGATGTTACTCCAACAGCCTGGCTCATCCTGGTCTCAGGGACTCCAGTTACCCCTCTGTGTGCAGGAGAAACACCTGCTGATGGGAAGAGTCTGGATCATCAGCCATGAGAGCAAAAAGCAGTAACTGCTGTTTATTTGCCACTTCGGCTGTTACCCCTTTATTCCTCATTTGCTTTCATGGGAGCAGGGTGTGCACTGAAGGTTCTGTTCCCTCCTCTGCTTTCATCCACAAGGTCTAATTGAAGTAAGAATCAGGTGCTCAATAACTGTCCTGTAAGTACCAAGCAATTGATAAAACTGCCAAAGTGCTGCTTGTTACCACCTCACAGAATGGTGCAACATCTCTGGTCACCCTTGGATCGTGGTTAGCAGAGGGATTGGGCAGTAACTGTGGCTGAGGTGCCAGATCTTGCAGCCTGATGTGCTCCAGTGCTGTGTTCACTGTTACCCACCCCCTCTGTGTGTTGAGTTGTCAACAGTTGAGGGCAGGAGGGACCTCAGGAGCTCCCCAGACCCTCCTCACTGAGCAGCTTGACATGGACCATATTCACCTGAGTGTTGAATATTTCCAAGGTTGGAGACTCTTTGACCACCCTCACAATAGAACAGTTTTTTCTTAGTTTTAGGCAGCATTTCCTGTTTTTCAGCTTCTGCCTATTGCAGTTCATCCTGTCACTGGGCACCACTGAGAAGAGTCTGGGTCTGTCTTCACTCCCTCTGATGGGATGCACATTAAAAATATTTCCATGCCTTAATCCCCTATTATGCTGAAGAGTTAAAATTATGTGAACAACCACATGGTTTCTAGGGGTAGATAACTGAAAAATTGTTGCATCATTCAGCCTGAGGTTTTGGAGGTGCATTTACTCATGCAAGCTGAGGTCAAAGGCTGGTGCTTTTTAGAAGGGTCTTGCTTCTCAGCCAAATTTATAACTGCTTCAATTAAAGAAGATAAAATTATTTGCCTGGGGTCACATGGTATCTGAGTGGCTCAGCCAGGACTTGAGCCAAAGATCCATTCTCTTGGTTCATGACCCTTGACTGTAAATAGTAGGTTTAATTCTGGTTTATGAAGATACTAGGAAGGTTTATATGTTTTATAAGTTTCTGAAAGAGACTGAGCTGCCATTGTAAGGAGCAAATAGTCTAATGGGCTAATAAAACTTGAGAAAAAACAAGATACACAAAATATTATCAGAGGAAGAAATGAAACCTTGGCCCAGTATTTTGGGTTGCACAATCAGGCAGTCTGTCACCTCTGGCTGTCCCCACGACCTCCAAAGGGAAAATCCACCATGGATTAAGAGGTTGCCTTTACAGGGCACAGGGAAGAAAGTGGCTGCTGCTGTGCAAGGTCCAAACAGAATCCTTTGGTGTCAAGAGGCTACTCGAGGCTTTCTAAGGTATTATAGCTATAGATCAGGGATAAGACAGCATTCCAACACATCTTGGAGAGAAAACTCCTGTGTTTGGTTCTAGAAATGAGGCTGCTTTATGTGGCAGATGTGGAACTTTCTGGGGACATGAAGGACATGAGAATGCCAGTCAAATACCAAAATGCTCATTTAATCTAGTGAGAGACTGCCTGATTTTTTCTACTGATGCTTATTTTAGATATTTTCCCACTCTTTCTCCAGCCCCAGCTCCACATTGCAGTGTGTGGAGGGAGTGCAGAGCCCTGGTGTGAGCAGTGTCCCACACACTGGATGCAGCTGCAGGTGCAGAGTGAAGGCCAAAGAGCAGCCCCAGTTCTGTGGCAGCTCAGTCCTGTATTTGCAGCCAGTGCCATGGATACTGACAGATATGGCAGCCTAGACCTTTAGAAGCATAGGAAAAGATGGAGGTACAGTCCCTGATTATTTCAGTCTAATATTTTTGCTTAAAATTGAGTTCAGCGTGTTATTTTCCAGCTTATCTCACCACTTCTGTCTCTTTTTTTTTTTCCTTTTGGTATGTCCCATCCCTTCAGTTTCATTTTTGGAATTTAATATCTCCTGTTGATGATTTCTGTTCCTTATCTCCCCTTGATCCATTTCTGCTTCTCTTTTAGATTCTGTCTCCTTGAGTTTCCAACTAATGTCTCCCCATATGTCAGATTAAAAGAAAAAAAGTTTACAGGATGCTGGGCTGTGAAAGGAACCAGGCAATGTTTATGTGGTTGCAGCAGGCTGACCATTAAAGTGACTTTATTTCTACAGCATTTCAGATGCTGGGCTTGACAGTTTCATTTCCAAAACTATTTATACTCACAAAACTTCATAACAGCATTTCCATTATTTCCTTATATGATTTTTTTGGCCTATATTTTATCAAGTTATCTTCTATTCAGGCCTGATTTCAGACAATAGGAATACAAAGTGGAAAAATCCTTTCTAAAAGAGTCTGTAGCTTTTTATCTATTAAAGCATCTTCCTGTGTCCCAACACATTTTTATCTCAGTCTACTTTTCAGCTTCTCCTGTTGATTTGATCCAATGGAATGACGTGCAGGGGAGGCTCAGATGAAAGTTCCACCTGAGGAGTGTTTGTGCTCATAGCTGGGGAACCTCACTAAAGCTGCCTTCCTCATTATCCACCAAAGTCCTCTTGCTGTTCCAGATACTAATTCCAGAGGGGGGAATTAATGCTTTGATATGGCAAAGGCCACACTGAAAACATAGAGGGAGTAGGTATTTTGCTAAACTATCAGCACTGGACATCACAACTGGCTAGGATGGATAAAAGTGATCAATTTTATTTTCTTGCTTTTCTCAATGTAATGTGGTCCAAGCTTTATGTATGTGATGTTCCACTTTTTCTTCCTTGCAAGAAAAAAACCCAACCAAGCCACAGTTTGCAGTTTTGAAAAGGAAAGTACAACTTTCTTAGTACTACATTAAGTATTCTTGGAGTACATCAGTGTAGTGAATTCTGGCACAGTTTGCATAAAGAGTTTGTGGGTTATCATTCACTGGCCATTTGTAAGAACAAGTTAAACGTGTTAGGAGTAACCCAGGTGTAACTTGCTCCTTGCTGCAGTAATAAAATCAGGGATTCCCAGGCTTTTTAGTCTGGCAAAGCATTGTCAGCCCTCAGGACCTCTGACCACCACACCCCTCAGTGCCAGTGGCTGTTGCAAACATCATAAAGACAACACTCATGATTTCATAAATCAATTTTGGAAACCAGTAGACATGAGGATGACTTTGGTTCCCTCCAGCTCCACACTTGTGTGGCTCTGGCCTGTTGCTGTGATCCCAGGGCAATGGGAGGGTAAGTTTGTGATGAAATATGGTCATAGAAGAGTCTGAGCTGCAGCCCTGACCACAGTCCCTCTGCTCAGAGACGCTGCTCGCTCGGGAGGGTCAGCAGGTTGGCTGCTTCCTGTTGAGGAGTTCATTGGCAGGGGGACAGCACTGCCTGCCAAGCACATGCCTTTGTTTCATCTCTGCTGGTTGGTTGGGGAGGAAAACTGCCAGGAGACAAAAGAGGCCTTTTATTAAAACACTGTGTGAAGATGGGTTCTGTCCTTAATCCTCAGTGTTGGTGTTACCTGTTGTGGATGTGCACAAATAACTCACACCCAAGCTCAGTTTGCATCCCCTTCCTGCCCAGCAGGAGGGGAGGGGAGCTGTTGGTCCTGGTATAACAGGAAAACTCACCAGAATCAGGTAGATTTGACAGCTGTAGTTATGTACTTTAAAGGTGATGCCAATTGTAAGTGCAAGATTGAATGGATTGTAGGAGAGATGAGGAGCTTCCTGAGCTGATTTAAGATGAGAGAAGGTGCTGTAAAAAGGACATATGCAAGGCCCAGGGGAGTCAGAGCAAAGAATTTTGTTAATGTTTATGGGCTTTTGATCAAGTCCTTAAGACAGACTCAAGATTTAAGATGGTTTGACTTTGAAATGAAGGGTCTGGCACAATTACATAATTTCTATTATCCTCCTTTAAACTGGTGTGTGTTATTCATCCTGCTGATCAGAACATGCTTGGCATCACTGTGCTATTTCTGGTTTGATCATTGTGATAAACTCAGGAACCTTTTGCAGCCTGTGAAGTCGTACACTTCCTTCAGATCCTTCAGCTGGCTTGTGGAAGTGCTTTTTAAGTTTTAAAGGACAAAATTTATGTTTGTTTTCACCAATTAGGGATTCCCAGGGGGTGATCCTATTCTAAAACTATAGCAATGATTGTGATAAACTTAGTGACCCTTTTCAGCCTGTGAAGCTGCACACTCCTTCATTTAGCTCATAAAAGTGCTTTTTAAGTTTTAAAGGAGAGAATTTATGAGGTTTTTTTATTTTTTTTATTTCACCAATTAGAGATTATTAGGGCCTAATGGTACTCTGAAAATACAGCTTCTACTACAGCTTCCTCTTTGTCTCTTTCAGAGGTTTCCATCCTCTCCATGGGTATGGAATGTGCCTGTTGCTGCCTTCTCCCTGTGACAGAGGGCTATCTGTTTGGTATCCTCAGGATCTGCAGGTTTTAATTAGAATGGATTTATGTTGATTAGAGTTGATGGGATTGAAATGCCATGTAGTTATTAATTTCCTAGTTTTAATTTTGCTACTTAGTCATATGTTACCAAAAATATCTTAGAAATGTGGGTTTTTTCCCTTGTAAAGTGGAAAACCAGAGAAATAAATGCATTGTAGCATTCTGTAATTTTGGGTATCAATTCCTGGTAGATCCTGACTTAAAATTTTGTGGATGGATGAAAATGAAAGAAATATTTGCAGCCAAGTTATCTTGAATTTTCTTTGAAAACAGAAACAAAACTTGTGGGAATTTTTGTTAGAATTTGCTTGATTTCTTTTTACAGTTTGAATGGGAATGAACATAATTCCTTGAAATTCCAAAATCTCAGAATGCCCATTTTAATTTGTAGAACAAATGTAGAACACATGTAGAACAGACCAAAATTCTGGTCAGGAATTAATATTAATCAGCTCATGGAATGCTATTTCCATTTTGCAGGTAGGAAAGGGAGGTGTAAAATAATCTGTCCAGTTCAAGAGTCATTACAGTCAATCTAAAGGTGCACCTTCAGCTCTCACTGTGACAGGGTGATCTTATGCAGGTGGACTGGCTTTGTAGGCTGCTCATCTCTGCAGAGATGAATAAAAGCAATAACAAAATTCCCAGAGCAGATAAAAATTCAAATTCTCCTCCTTCCAAGAGTCTCCTGCTGAGCCCATTGTGGCTGCAGGGAGGAGCCCCCAGCACAGAGAGACACCAGGGCAGAGGTTTGGACTGGAACCAGCACTTGGGGTGGTACAGAAAGGGGGTGCAGTGAAGAGAATGTTTCTATTCAGTGTTGGCATTCAGCTTGTTCCTAAAACTCCAGGGTAAAAATTCCTGCAGGAATCGATCCTGAAGATAAATTCCCATCTTCTTTCAGCTTGTCTTCTCTTTCTGTAATCAAACCCATTCCTCACGGAGTGCAAGAGCAGGGAACTCCAAATTTCTTTTGATGAAAGCATAGCTGAGTGTTCCACAGTGTGTCCAAATAATGCCAAATGCTGCAGCAGTACATTTCCTACAGATTTAACTTCTCTCCTTAATATTCTGTGTATCTGGAGGCAGCTGCTTAAATTAAATAATTAACTCAATCACAAGTACAGCTGATAATGTTCGAGCTATAAATGCCTGTTTGGTGGTGTAAAGTTGGGAATTGGTCAAATTCCTCCATAGCCTGGATTCTGCCTCAGGCAGCCCTTGGGGGAGTGTCCTGGGGACACGAAGGAGCCTGATGGTAAACTGTCCTTTAGCTCTCAAAATCAGAAGGTGAAGGTGTGGTTGGAAGCAATCACTTCCTTACTTCAGTTGCAGTGTAGGTTTTCTTGACAGAAAAGAAAATCTGGTCTTTGCAGCTTTGCACACAGCAATTTTCACAAGAAAGCCACTGCTGCTGTTGACCTGTGTGACACTGCTATTAATTATACATTATAAATGCTGCTTTTCATGTATTTTTTTCATTGTGAGGGGTCTCTTTGTTTCTCAGTTCATTTGCATAACTCTCATTAACATTAATAAGAATTTAGGTGTTGTAGAGTGATTATTAATGTATTTTGATATCATTCCCCCACACTTAGCAGGATCGTGTGCTCCAGACAAAGACAGGATGTTATTCTGAGTGCCAGAGTGTACCTGGGACCCTGATGTGTCTCACACACTGAGGCTCCTCACAGCCAATCACTGAGGCTGTGGAGCCTGAGACTGTAACACAGCCAAGCTGTTCCACCTGCTCAGGCCCTTCTGAGTCACCAAAACAGCTCATCTTTTTACACAAAAAAGGTCCCAGCTGTCCTGCAGCACGGAATGCCACTCCCCACGTTGTGGCAGGCTGGGCTCCTGCCTGTTCCCTTTATAAGAAAAGGAGTAATATCTGTGTACAACTGACTTTCTTGGCTAGTTTTGGTAGTGGGTCAAATTTCTCCCTTCAATAACCACCTATAGTTCAGTTGAATGAGTGCTGTTTCTTCATTTGCATCATTGTTTTCTTCAGCTTTACCAAATCCCTTTTTTATGTTTAAATTTACATCACACTAAACAGAATAATGTCATGCCCTGGAGCACTGCAGAAACCATGATGGAGGGAAACAGCAGACACTAAGAATGATGGTCATACAGGCATGATGAAGAGCAGAATTTGACCTCATATAGGTTCAGATGGACATAAAACCCTGGTCACTGACCAGCTTTTAACTCATTTTGAGGGCTCTTTATATTATGATTGGGAACTTGAAAGCTGTGCTAGTGGAGCAAATGATTGACAAGATTGAACCAGGCCCCAAATGTTTAGTGTCTGTTTGAATGAGATGAACAGTTCCATGTAAGGCAAGATTAGTATTTTCTGATTATTTTTCCATTACTTGTTGATTAAGAGTACTGAGACAATTTGAGTGAACCTTCATATTTTGGGAAAAGATAAATTAATGTTGGACCCAATCTCTGAAGGATATCTAAGCTTTTTTTTCAGATTAAGTACCCTGTTGTACTTCTCCAAACTTGGTAGCTTAGTCAACAATTCTGACATAGAGTGAAGTGAAATACAAGTCCTATGAGTGCAGGACCTGCCTTTCTACATGAGAGTAAATTCCTGCAATCATTATTTGGAGAGATCAGGGATAGATTGGGGAAGTCAAACAAAACCTGTGCAGCACTGGCTCTAGTTCAGACTGTATTTTCTACCTTGCCTGCAACTAATACGTTTGTACTGGATTTGGACACTTTGTTTGGTAGAAGGGAGTCATGCATAAATGAGGCCAACACTATTATTCAGTGTTATTAATGATGTTGTCTACTCTTAGTTTCTCAAAAACTAGAAAACTAATAAATTTTACATATTGGAAAAAATCACAGATAAATCAAACAAATATATAAATTCTTTAAAGTATTTAATATGTGTTAAGAGGACAGAATGATGAATTCAATATTGAAAACCAATATCAAGTTTACAATTATGTCCCATTTATCATCACTGATTGCACAGACAGTGTATTATTGCAGGGAACAGAATGATGCATAAACTAAAACCCTGATTGGTTTGCTAAAAAAAACAAGTTAAAATTCATGTTATGTCTGAAAAGCTTTGTTTTTCTTTTTCAAGCCTTATTTTCAATAATAATTGCTCATTCAGACACACATGATGCATATTTAATTTCTTGAGCTTTAATATTAACAGAATAATAATTTCAGAGTGCCAATAACTGATGCTTTTACAGACAATGACATGACTCAGTTTGTTGGTGTTTGCTGAGGCCCAATTGTCCCTATAAGCAAAAAGAACATACAGAAAGTGAAAAAGTGGACAGGAACTAGTTTTGAATTGGACATGTAGAAGCAATCAAAGAAAAGCAGTAAAATGCTCTTGAAAGGTAAATGGACTTTGAAGAGAAAACATGTACAAGTGGCTGGTTTTTACTGAGCAGTTCCTCTGCCAGGGTCCAATTGTGCCTCCCCACCAGTCACCTGCAAAGCTCCAGTGGCTCCAGTGTTGTCAAACCCCATTGTCTGCACTGAAGGACATCCCTGCTCACCTTTATGAAAGGCTGAACTTCTTTAAGCTCCTGTCACCCCAGCTGAGCTCTGGGAGAGGGAAATGAATTCTTCTCTGGCTCACACTTTATCAGCAGAATTATTAAGCAGTTTTCTGTGCAGAGTCACTCTGGTAATACACTCTTGCTTTTTTCTCTTGCCTTTTTTTCTTGCCTTTTTTTTTTTTCAAATTCTTTTCTCATTTCCATGTTGGTGCTCAGGTTTCCTGGGGATAACCAGTTATCATTTCACCAAACTGAGGCTGTGCACTTATAACTGAGAGTTATTTTGTCCTTCAGAATTTCAACAACTCATTATGATTTATGAAAGAATCTGGGTAAGCTTGAAGATTCAGCTGGAGTTTACAGAGTTATAACTCAAGGCTATACTCATTGAGTCAACAATAATAGGAAAAAAAGGCCAAACTGTCTTTTTATATCTTTATTTGTAAACTACACATTTTAAAAGCAGGAGCACTGAACTAGAACCAGAGTGCTGCAATCTAGTGCTGTTTGCACTGAATGCCTTCTTAGAAGGGGGTTGCATTTAAATAGAGACCCATAATAAATGAATATTCTAGTAGTCACCTTCAACTGTAGAACAATTCCATAGCCAGACTCATTGGCATTTACTACCCTCTGCTGCCTGCAAGTAGACAACCAAACTGCAGAGAATGCCAGAACTTTCCAAGTGAAATTACTGAGCTGGATTGGATTTTACATGAGCAAGAAGAGCAGGGCTGAATGCTTTGTCTCAAACCTCTGTAAACAGCCATACAACAGTGTAGTGTCCCTGGTTTCACTGATGTCCAGGGCACTCATGGTTTGACAGGCTACTTTCCAGCTTCTTTGGAAAGTTTTCAAGAGAACTCTGACAGATAAAGAAAAAAAAAATTAAATTGTAGCAGCAGGCTGGCCTAATCAATTTTCAGCATTTTGTGCATTTCAGAGAGCTTCTTACTGTTTAAAAAGAAAAATCAGGGATGCTAAATAGTTCCCTGACTGGAAACTGGTGACAAAACTGAGTTACAAACAATGCCATTGGTACGGAGCAACTGGTGGGTTTAATATTCTTATACAAACAACCAAACCTAATTATCTCTATTTATTCAATAAATCAAATTTGATCTATTAAATTGTATTAAATATTGAAAATAATTTAATAAATAAACACGACTGCTAATTTATTATTGATATTCATTAGTAGGATGTTTGTAAAAAATAATTAAAAACAGGTTGGGAAAGAGAGGGCTGAATTCACCTCAGGCACCAGGACTGCTGCAGAACCTGCTTAGGTTGCCACAGCCATGGGTAATGAAGAAAAATAGCTTGTGGAGCTGGTGAGGGAGCAGAGCTGGGCTTGGGAAAACGTGGGGAGTGGCTCCAGCACACGTGGAGCCCCCAGTGCCCCGTTCTGCTGGGTCAGGTGCAACATCTGGGGGGGGCTCCACACCAGGACAGCACAGCAAGGGGAGGGTGGGAACCTGGAGGAGTTTTTGGGAGGGCTGGGAGATTGCAGGGAGTCCCCTGTGGAAGCAGTGTACCAATTCTGGCCCAAACTATGTCGACTCTGAAACGTTGCCATCATCTGCAGTCATGTACTGGCACGGGCCCAAGAAACACACGGTGCAGGACAGAGGATTTTGGCAGCCTCACATGGACATAAAATATTGTACAATGTGGGGATTCATCGCGTGGCTACTGTGACAAAAAAAGTTCTATTGACCGTTTTGGTGTATTATCAAAACGAGACTTGGTCTTATGTTTTTAACATATTGACATGGTGAAAAAGCAGAAACGCAGCCAACATTATTATTCTAATTAGAATATAATCAGTAATAGTACATAATACCAGTAGAGCATTTCATCTTGAACAGCCTGTGCAAGCATTAAGATTCCTGGCTAAGAGCTAAGTTAGTGCAGCTGTTCAAATCACCTGTCATAAGCCTTTTGGTCTAATGATTTAAATCATCACATTTGTAACTTCTGGAACATCTTTCAGGAAGAAAACGACAACCACGGGATTCAGTTCATTCCCTGGCTGATGCCTCTCCGAGCATCCAGTGGCACCGAGCCACCCGAAGGCAGCAGTGCTGCAGTCCATGTGACAGTGCAAGGGCAGAAGCTCTGGACGGTAGAGGATGCTAGAGAAGAGGTAAATTTTCCGCCGCGCTTTTCCCTGTCAGCATCCCCTCAGTCTCGCCTGGTTCAGCTCGAAGCAGCTTCTCCCCATCCAGGGGCTGCTGTAGGCTCTGATTGCTGCGGGCGCTCGCCTGTGTGTGCCCGCTGTTCCAGCTGCGGGCGCGCCTGGAGCTGCAAACCCCGGCACCTTGAAACGGGTCCAGAAGTTTGCACGATCTCCCGGTAGGCACATCCGTGGAGTCTGAGAGGTCTGTGCTCTGGAGATCCCGGTTTTTCAGCAGCAGGAGCCGGGATCAGTGCCTTTCCCCCCATTTCCTGCCTCTGCTGAACCGCCGAGCGTTTCTGCCTCAGCTATAGTTTGCATCCTCATTCCCACATGCGCTGCTCGGGCGGCAGCCTTGGGATGCCGGGCTGGCGGTCTGATTCTTTGTCCTTCTAGTCTATTTAAGGCATTTTAATTGAGTCGGGTGGAGAAAAAAACACCCCAAACGCATACACAAAGCCCAAGGCATCAGGACTAGACACCCCCTCCCCCAAACAACAAATGGTTAAATAGATAACGAGATGCCAAGCCGACCATTACCAAACGAATAAGCCAAAAATCAGCGTCAGCACCGCAGGAAACGGGAAAGTTTCTGCGCTCTGAAGCTGGTACCGCGCGTCAAAGCAGGAATCCAGGGGGAGGGGAGCGGAGCGCGGCCCCAGCCCGGAGCGTGCGGGAGGGAAGGGCAGCGCTGGTGCGCCCAGCCCCGCATCCCGGAGCGTGCGGGAGGGAAGGGCAGTGCTGGTGCGCCCAGCCCCGCATCCCGGAGCGCCAGCCCGAGCCATGCCGCTGTGACTCGGTTCTGCGCCGCGAAACGCACGGCTCCGAGCCCCCACCCCCGTCTCCTCCCTCCCTCCTTCCCCCTCCCCCGGGTCCTGCGGGGAGGCGGGTTTAAGGTGGGTCCTGTGGCCGCGGTAACTTTCCTAACAGAGCCAAAGAGACGCGCGGAGTGCCTCGCAGCAGCATCGCCTGCCGTGCTGGGCAGCGGCCCCGGCTCGGCCGTGGCTGGCCGGGCTGCCACCGCCTCCTCCCGCCGCCGCCCCCCGCGGCCCCGGCCCCGCGTCCCCTCGAGGTAGGTGCGAGTCGGGACAGGCGCTGGGCGCTGCCGGGGACGCGGCCCCGCAGCCCCCCTGTCCGCGGTCGCGGTCCCCCACCCCCGTTTGTGCGCGGGGCTGCTGTGCGGGGCAAGGAGCTCGCCGTCTGCGAGGGGAGAAGCCCCCTTCCCTCCTCCTCGAACTGCCCAGGCAGCCAGGACGAGCCGGGGGGAGGCTCTTTCCAGCGCCAGTTTGTGTCCCTTCCCTCGATCTTTGGGTTCTCTTTGGTGATTTTGGAAGTGCCGAGCTGGGAGATGTGTGCGTAGGTGAGATCGTACGGCTTTATTAGGACTCTCCCCTATCAGCGCTTCTCTCAGAAGCCGCTTCCTTCCCTCCCGCGTGGTTTACTGGGGTGTTGTATCGCACCAACTTTCTTGTGGTTGCAGTAGACGGATTTGGTCCCCGCGTGTCCCCGCATGTCCCCGTCCTCGGGCTGCTGCGCTGCGCGGGCGAGTGGGCTCGGGCTGGCGCCTCGCTGCTCGGATTTCGCGGCTTCCCTGGTCTGTACTTAGCTGTGCTCCTGCTGGAGAGGGTGTTTGGGGTGGGGAGAGGTTGGAGGATGCAGTGTGCAAGTGACACCTCCGTTTCTTGAGGTTGGGGAGTGGGTGGAATCTCACTCTCGCTGGTGCTACTCGCTGCTGCCAAACATTCCCTTCTTTTCCTTGGGCAGGGCTCTGGCCGCCCTGCCAGATGGCTCCTAACAAAGAGAAGTTTAGGAGCTCCCAAATTCAATGCTCGGCTGAGATCCGCAGGTGACAGCACGCGGTTGTGATGCCTGTGCTAATGTGATGCCTGTTATGCAGCTGCAAGCACGGGGCATCTGCTTGGCCCGGGGAGGTGGGCAGAGCATCAGGAGTTTGTGAAACAGGGGCAGCCGTCGCTCAGAGTTGTTTAAATCCCCAGCCTCTGTCATCACTAGGCACGGGTTAGTTGCTGTCCTCGTCCCCAGTGCGAAGAAAGTCCAGAGTTAACGGAAAGGAAGTCAACGTGGTCATGACTTTATTACCTCCTGATTTAGAACATAAATATGTAACATATTAATTAACTAGAATGTAGCAGCCTGTCTGCTTTCCATGACTTGTCAGATGGGGGAGATCCCACCCCCCTGATGCTCAGTCTGGTATTTTGGTAATAGAAATCTCCAGCTGGGTGACTGTATGGTGTGTCTCTTAAATTCACCTTGTGGGAGTGAGTAATTCTGTGAAGGTTTCTTCTGGGCTATCCAGGTCTCAGTCCAAATCCTTCCCATGCTTGGACTTCTCTTAGAGTGCAGCCAGAGCTTTGCTGTCCCTCTCTCTTTGGACCTTCCTTCCATGTTGACTTGGTTATTAAATCCCACAAGTTTTCCTTGTCAGAGTAGTTTGTGCTGGATGGATTCTTTCAGGGGTATTGCCTTGGTGATAACAGTGTTGAATAAAGGTGAGAAAACCAACAGTCTGTTCATAGGACTGGGTTTTATGTGATCTTTGCAGACCAAGGAGCTGGTCTTGCAAAAGCTTGTGAACAGGTTGACCTGGTCTGGAGTCTGTTGAAGTTGGTGTGGGGCACCTAAATGAGCTTTGCATTAGGTTAATAAATGCTAATAAGCACCTGTGCTCAAGAGTGATGATAATTTGCAAAATTAGTTTCAAGGCAAGTGCACAAGTTCTTATTTGTCAGTAGAATCTCTGGAGGCTTCCTCAATGTTCATTGTTTTATTTCTGCTTCTCGTTGATGTGTGAGTAAATTTGTTACAGAATTGTAGACGTTCTATGGTGAAAGTGTTTCAACACATGAAGCATTGAAAATGGTCGTGTGGTCACTGTCGCCCTCCAGTTAGGATTTCACCACTGTCTTTCTCTCCAGTCACCCCCAGTCATCTACTCTATATAATTTTATAATTTTAACTAAAAACCCCAAAATTGGCTGAGGTTAAATATACAGTATTAGGCTGCATTATGTTGCTCCCACTTTTTATTGATGAGAAAGAACTAATTTGATCTCTTGTTTTTTTACAATTAAATATAAATTAATATTCAGAAGTATCAAACAGAGGCCAGTGCTCTCTGGTAAGAAGTCACATATTTCCTGTGAATGGGGCATTCAGCCATTTTCACTTTGAACAATCCATCCTGCTTTAAACACCAGGCAGCAGAATTAATATTTAAGCAAATGCATACAGCAAAACTATAAATCTCTGGAAACAGTTCATTATATTGGAACTGGGGATGTACCTTCGAGTACTGCCTGTATAAACTATTTCCCTGTAGCGTGATCACAATTCTTGCAAAGCTTTTATCCTCATATGTGAAATCATTTCTAATTCTGTGTTCCTGCAAAGCATGTGCTTGGTTATTGTTTTCAAAACCATGTGGTTTGAGCTACTATTTAAATATAATATTTATGATATTACTTTGGCTGTTCAGCTTAAAAAGAGAAGTGCTGCATATTAAAAAGCTTCCATATAATTACTACTTTTTGCAGTACTGCTGTGCAAATCTCTGGGTTGGGAATTTAAATGGAGACTTTATACACTTCACTGTTACTTTATATAAAAGCTGTAAGTCTTTCTCTCGAAACATGGGGGCTGCAGGCACTGGGGAGTGTGGAGTACGGTGCCTGCACTGGTTTTTACATTTTTATTATTGAAACATTTGCTTGCCATTGGCCTTTGTGTACCTGCAGGTGCACAGAGAGTGTGGTGGCTTCCCACAAACTGCCCATCTGTTGGGCCACTTTGGGTTTGAATGACCTATTCATACATTTTTGTGTCATACTGTCATTTTGTGCCAATATGTCCATTCTGGTTGCTTTTCACAGAGGAGCACTGGGAGGCCTGGGAGGCACTTCCACTGCCCTGTCTCCCTTCCCTTGCTGTCCATGCAAAGGAAACTGCAGCACTGCAGGACTCAGTGTCCAGTGCCAATCCAAGCTGAGTTCTCTGGGGGTTCTCCAGGGGTGGGGATGGACTTTAGGCCACACTCGGTGGTCTGAAGGTCTCAAGATGCTTTAGATGGTTCAGATGCAGGTAGAGCTCAGGTCTTGCAGTTTCCTTTCCCCAGGCTGTCCTGCCTGCTCTGGAGTTGCTGCTCCCCCAGCATTCAGTTGGCCTGAGAGACAGACATTGGTGCCAGTGCAGGTGTCCTGGTGTTCTGGTGTGTCTCAAGCCACACCTGCCATCCCTGTTGGGCCAACTGAGCCTTCCCTGACTATCCCATGTTACAAAAAATGACTAATATGTAAAACCTGGGATCAAGGAAATAGCTACAGTTACCACTGTGAGCTCCAGCAAGGGCTGTGCCGATGGTCATGGAGAAGCTGGGAAAAAGTCAGGCTCATTGTTGTGCAGGGCACAGACTGACGGCGATGCCTGAGCCGCCGGTGCTGCCCTTTGCACAAACCCCACTGAAACCTCAGCAGGGAAGTTCTGTGTTAAGGAGAGGGAGATGAAAAAGCTTGTAGAAAATTAAGAGCTGTTCTCAAAGGAAACAAATTCCAGTAGAATCAGCTTTAGATTGCCATGAGTTCAGCCATATGATACTTGTGTGTGATTCCTGTGAGTGAGATAAATTGGGCTGTTCGTGTAGAGAGATGGAATTTTGTTCAAGAGTTTGCAAAGTGTGACTCTTACCTTATAAATGAATATAGCTCATGTACCAAATGAATGAAGAGACATTCCACACCCTTGTGCAGGTCAGACTCTGCAGCTGTAACAGAGTGGGCTACAGCCCTGAGCATGTAAGGCATTGAGACAAGATGTCCAATGGCAAGCGCAGAATTCTCCAGGATAAGTGTGTTTACAAACACTTGTGTATGACCAGTGGTGCTCAGCCTTCGGGCAGTTTCTCTTGTCTGGCTGCTGCTCCAAAGAGAAAGTATTGAAATTTGTATGAAAGCTTCTTTCTGAGAGAGGCAGAGATGCAAGATGAAGGTCACCACTTAGCCTGCCCACAGAAATGCAGCCGGAATTAAAAGCATGCCCCACTCACACCAGATTGCAAACCAGAACTGGGAGGGCTCACTTTTCCCTTTGCCACGAGAACTGAGAGAGCTTCTCCTGGTACCAGCCTGTTACAAAGGCTAATCAATGAAAGGGCATGAGGCTGGAGTCACATTCACTGCTGAACATGAGCTCTGCCTACAGGAGGAGTAAGACAGAGTAGCTGAGCGAAAATAGCTCTGTGCTCCAACTTCACATACTTCATTTTCTAGTTTTCTCATGCAAAACATTTTATGAGCACTAATAGTCACTCTGAAAAATACTGTGAAGGGTCAAAAAGGCACCAGAGAACTGCCAGAATATGACAGCTTAGAAGCTGGCCAAGTGTGAAATTTGTGAACAGTTTTTTTATGTATGTGTAAGTGGTAGGTATGAGTGGAAATGCATCCAGGTTCTCCCAAGTTCAGACATGCAGCTGAAGTTTTACTCAGCCTGTTATCTTGTATTCCTTGTTAAGATCTAGACTTCTGCTAACCTCCTCTTTTATCACACGTCTTATGGTACATAATTTTTTGCAGGGTTTATGGGGTGTTGTGATCACATGAAAATCTGATTTCTCTGGAACAAAAAAAGTAGGAAAAAGGTATAGAGAAATGATCAGGTGGAGTATTGGAATTCACAGTGGCCTCCTTAAGGGGCCAAACCAGGGAGGTGAATTAACAGCTCCAAAGCTCTTTAGTTAAAGGATTTAACCCTCTTCTATAGCTTGTGCAGCTGGATGAGGAGATTTGGGAGCATATCCTACTTTTTCATAGGGTTCAGTCTTTAGTACTCACATCTGTTTTGAGACAAATACTTGAATAGTAAAAACTATATTTTGACATGGTCCTTTTAAGAGACTTTAAAGGCTTTTAGAGGGTTTGATAGAAACATTTCTCCCCCTTTTTTTACCAGTGTAAAACATGGAGGTGTAGTGATATAAATCCAGTGTAAGCATGAGGAGAGTCAAGTTCTTTATCATGCTTTTAAAATCTACCAAGTGAGGGAAGGATGGATGATTTGTAAGCAGTCGACTGGCATATGGTACCATTATGATAACATCATGTTCACAGCACTTTCCAGATTGATATACAACCTTTCTAAAATAAGCTCTGTAGAAAAATAAAAAAGAATGTAAAGTCATTTAGCAGCCAACAGGCTGTTGGGAGCAGCACAGGACACTGGGAGGTGACTCCAGTGACACTCGGTGTGCCAAGTCAGTTGTGCATCACAGCGTAGGACCTGCCTGACAGGCAGGACTGCAGAGGCTGCCCCTGTGCACTGGGGCTGGGTGGTGCTTTCTGAATTCCCAGGGAAATCCTGCTTCCATTTCCATCCCACGCAGTCCTGGTGGAGTCCTGGGGGGCAGCACAAGGGATGGAATTTGTTTCTCAGGGGGAAGGCCAGCACTGAGCCCTCTGTCAGCAGTAGAAGGAGAAAGGCTGGGGTTATCTGGGGATGGAGACTGAATTATTCTCGAGTTCTGCATGGAAATATCCAGACTGAGATGGAAACTGTCTCGTTGACCTGCTGTGTCATTTATGGTTCTCGAGGAACAGGAAAATCATAAATACTCTCAGAAGCAGGAGCCTTGACAAGACACACTGTGGCTGTGTTTCACTCTTCAAAGGGCTTTTATCTACTTGCCACAGCTAGCTTAGTTCTATTAAGGAATTAAAACAATGATACTTTATATGGCATTATTACAGCATAAATTAGTCTTTCGTTTGCCTTCATTTCAATGTGCAGGCTGTAAATATCCTGTTAAAGAAGTGCTGACTGATTAATTTGAACTTGTGTTAACTTCCCTGTGTTAAAATGGAATGGCAAATCAAGACCATTAAAGTTGTAACACCTCCATTCCTCAAACTGAGCCAAAGTGTCTGAGGCAGCAGTGTTCTTCATCCCTTCTCCTCTTTAATTTCCCTTTCCCTGCACATTTCAGGTAGGCATTTTATCAACCAAACAGGGCCAGTCAGTTATTTTATAGATACAATTCAAGCATCAGAAACTTTGCTTCTGGGTGTAATTATGCATTGTCTTCTCCAAACACCGTGTGACTCTGGGGAGAGGAGAGTTCTCTGTGTTTATTTCACAGGGATTGGGCACCTGGAGGCTGTTTTTGCAGGTGGTATCACCTTTAGGATGAGTTGCCCTCTGGAAATGATGCCTGTCCCCTTCCTCCAGGAAGTCAAGGCAGTCCTTGGTAGTCTGTTAGTCCTAAAATGGACTGGCAGACCAGGCCAGGCATCCAGCTGTGGCATCACTTAAATCTGGTGGGATGAATCCTATGCTTAGTTTTCGTTTTACTTGTAAAGAAAGACTAAAAGCTTTATGGTAAATGAATGAATGAACAAATTTGAAAATTGGCATTTATAAGTGTGAGCTTTAGTTTGGCTATGATGAGTTTTGATTGCTGGGGTGTTACAGAATGACAGAGCTGAGCATGTATCATGTAAGAGTGATGTTTTTGCTGTTTTTCTCTAAGCCTTCTCTGGATGAGGATTTTGGGATGTAACCCTGACTAATCCAGGTAATGTTCCAACAGGAAACCATCACACTGAGTTATGTGGGATTTGTTTGGGGGAGCAAAGTACAGTAAGTGCAGTCACTGGGTAGAACTACCTATAATCACTTGTCCAGAGCACTGCAAAATACTTGAAAATTAAGTACTCCAACAAATCAAAATTCTTGGGTGGTGGTGAGTGTAAATTACCTCAGGAAGGTCTTTTGGGTTGGATTCTTTGGTGCCATTGCAGTGTCTGTGATTGTGTATTATGTGTTTGACAGGAAAGACATCACTAGTCCATGGGATGTGTTTGCTGGTAACTGAGCATTGACCAGATGCAGTGGGGGCTACTGGGAATAAGTCACAAAAATTACAGCAGTGGGTGAATTATATTTACAAAATACTCATTTATAGTAAATACTGATGGTCAAATATACAGAAAGATTAGTGAGCTGCAAATGGAAGGAACCTCATTTGTGTGCACTGCCTGTTGAAGGAGAGGATCCATCCACTTGTTACCCAGCACTGGATTGTAAATTCTGCAGGGCACAAATTGGGATTTATGTAAACTGAGTCTGTGCAATGACCAAACACCACCTGCTGCTTGTGGTCAGAAGGCAACAAATGAGTGAATGCAGTGGGTGCTCTTAGCAGTTGAGGCAGATGCTACATCCATTCCAGTCCACAGGAATTTGGAAGAGTTTTGTTCTTCTTACTCTATTTTGATTTATATTGCGCCACTTTGGCTCACAAATATGTAAGTGAAATTTGTTTCTCAAAAGATGTTCCGTGGGATTGTTTGGGGATGATCTGAGTGCAGCCTGGAAACTGAGCTTGTTCCTCTTGCTCTGATCTGTAAGATGCAAAAATGTGGGAATTCTAAATCAGGGGCAAACAATGTTAAATAAGAAAAGCAATGGGAAGTGGCTTGGCAGGCAGAGGTGTGTGGGTAGGAACGACACAGAAAGTCAATTATATATAGAAAAAAGCGAGAAAAAGAAACACAATTAGGAAAATAAACAGGAAAGGACAAAGGGACAACTAAATAAAATTCAGCAACAGATTAAAGGCTCACCCAGAAATTACTGAGTTGAGAATGGTGAGGAATCAGTTCTGTGTATGGTGTGCAAAAGCCTTTTGCTCAACAGAAAGAGAGACAAATAGCAGGACTGCTGCAGTGATCAGTGCCCAGCATCTGACACTGAGGGGTTCTAGGTAATCCTGGCATCCTTCTGATTATTTTGTAGCAGATGGGTTTTTTCCCCCTGCTCTTATTGTCCTGCAGGTCTTTCTTTTGCCTTACCCTTCCCAGCCTCTCTTCAGGCTGTGTTTAGGGGTGAAGAGAACAGCTTGGTAGAAATGAAGCAGTTTTAGGTTCTGTGTTCTCTCTGCAGTACAGAGCCAAGTTTGGGTTGTTCCTTCTGCATGCAGGCATTCAAATAATAAATAGTACTTCAAATAATGTGCACTGGAAGCAGAATATAAACTCATAGTTCTGTTGACTTTTGTAAAAGAACTGTTTGAACAGGTGCTCTGAATGAAAAAGGCTCTGGTGCTCATGCACAGCCCAGCCATGTGCAGGCTGCTGAGGGGAAGGTGAATATTCTGAGCAGCCAGAAGGGCTGATTTGGTGTGGGTGTGAGTAGGAGAGCACGGTGTGTTTGGCTGAAGGAATCTCTGCCTGCTCTGTGCTGGCAACAGCACCCAGGGAGGGCAGGGCTGCTGTCCCTGTGCTGCTTGGCCACCTCACCATGGCCCATGGCCTCAGTTTGGCTGTTGGTGGTTTGTGCCCCTGCCAACAGACAGCACTGTACAGTTTGACCCTGAGATCAGCTCAGTTGGTTAAAACTTGGCTGCAATAATGCCAAGGTCATGGGTTCAATCCCCTGTGTGGGCCATTGACTGAAGAGTTGGACTTGATGATCCTTGTGGGTCCTTCCAACTCAGAACAGTCTGTGAATTTCTCACTAGTTGTTAAACTGGATTTACCACAGAGAACCTGCTTAGGAACCCCAGAATCACAGAACATCCTGAGCTGGCAAGGACCCACAAGGATCATCACAGTCCAACTCTTGGCCCTGCACAGGACACCCCAACAATCCCACCGGTCCCTGAGAACACTGACTGTCTTTACAAAGATGTTACTTTGAAAATTTAAAAGCATCTTTTTCCCGTATTCCATTGCTTGCATTCCACTTGTTTATTCCACTGCATGGCAAAAATAAAAAGTCCCATAAAGTCTTAATTCATGCCTTGGAGTGTGCAGAGGCAGCTGTGTAAGTCAGGGTGCTTCCTGTTGGGAGGAGAGGAGGAGCCTGACACCTCGGTGAGAGCTGGCACATCTGCCCTCATGAATCACTCTGTTTGCAGCCCTAAAAAATTATGTCTCTTCAGGTAAATGCTTAGGCCACAGGGAGGAAGGTCCCTGAGCAGATGTGGTCCCTGTTCAGGCCATCTGATGCACTCCAGGAGAGAGCAGTGCCAGAGTGTTTGCATTTCACACTGAGCCCCAGCTGCTACCTGGACTCTTCCTTCCCAGCAAACAGCTGGGCCTCGTGTGGGGGAGTTAAAAGAAGTCTTGTGTTGCATGTTCCCTGTCATACAAGGAAAAAAGTACCTTGCTACAACTAAGTGTTTTCTTGCATTAGCATAATAGCTTGTTATTCATCATATAGGAATCAATAATGGACAAAGAATTCTTCTCATCTAGCTGAAGCTAATTGTTCAAAGGCATCAGGTACTGGGCTGTTGGAAACAGGGTGAGGTGGCCTTCATGCCATTCCCCTTCATGCTGTAATATTTTCAGTGGTTCACAGGACTTCAATCCATACAGTGTATGCCAAACATCCATCCTGTGTTGCTCAGGGGTCTGTTGTAACACACCTTATAAATTTGCTGTGTGAAGGCCATCACTTTGGATTGTTTAAAGCCTCTCTCAGAGCTGAGTTTCAGACCAAGTCCATGATGATGGAAAGTGCTGGCAGTTGGGATATTCAGCTGCTCTGAAGTCTTGCTGTTCCTTTGAAGATGAGACTTTCATCAGAGATATGTAGGACAGTGGGTATTTTAGGACAGCTTCTTTGGATGTCTTTACATAATGTATAGAGGCCTTCATTCTGCTTGAGACCCTTGAGCACTTTAGTAAATTTGATATTAAGTAATAAATGTTATGGTTACTGTTGTTTATTGGAGAAATCTATTGCCAGAAGAAGTGATGTGTTAGAGAATCAGGGAAGGAGAAGAATGTTCTTGGCTTTGTCAGAGACTGCCTTTAACATCAGTGCCTTCTATTTGCTGGGCATCCAATGCTCCTGGAGGTTTTTTTAGCTCTTACCATGTTTGTAGAGTGCTCCAAGACCCTGTGCAGGGTTCTGGGGAGCACTGTGGGCATCCCCAGGTGAATTAGCCTTCCCTTGGCTGCAGAGCAGGCTGCCTGCTTGTTTCCCTTTGTTTATGGAGTGGCTGCTGCCAGGTGCTCCTGAGGTCCAAAGCCAGTGAGTTCTGCTCCAGTTTGTTACTGTATTTTGTGCAACTGGGGGAATTGTAGTTTCATTCCAGAAGCTCTGATCAGTTTTCTCATCTGTCTGAAGTCTGCTTGACAATAGAAGGGAAATCCAATATGATTTTATCAGACAATTAAAGTTGGCTTATATATCTAGTTCTAGTTTCTAATCATGCAGAAGCCTTTGTAAAAAAGGAAAAAATTTTGGGAGTAGGAGGAACAATTTCAAGAAACTATTTAATGTGAGGTCACCTGTGGCAGGATTGATTCTACTCTCAGTACTGCAGGAGATGAACACAATCACAAAGTAATTTTAATTATTTAACATACTGCTTGCTGTGATAGAAGTGTAAGATACACAGATCTCTCCTCTTCAGGTGGGTCAGGATCCAGTTTTGAGCCACTGTTTGAAGTCAGCTCTCCAGGTGTCTGCAGCTTCAGCTTTTGTAGCTCTTGGATAATTAAAATCCTCACCCAAACCCAGCTGAAGTGAATGGGTGTTTCAAAGGACTCAGTTTGGACCTCAATAAGAGGCACTGAGTTCATGAGTGCTACTCGTGTCATTAAAATACATTTAAATAAGATTCCACTGCCTGATTTAAAAACCAAAACAAACCCCAAACTATCTCCCAAACAAAACAACTTGTTTTAAAAAGCAGCATGTAATGGAACTCCTAAATGCATTTTTAAATATGTAAGTTCTGTTAAAGTCACATTTAGATCTATGTTCCCTTAGCCAGGCCACCTCCTCCTGGTCTGTGTTGTGCTAATCAATATCCAAATAGAAGGAATTGAACTTGCAAATGTCGAGGCACTCCTTGGGTGTCTCCACTTACTCCCTAAAGCTTCATGTCAAACACAGGAGACAAATCTTCACATCTAAATAATTCATCTGCAAATGGTGGGAACAAGAGGAGGGAAAAAAACACAGAAAAAGTTGTTCCATGCTAAAATACAATAATGCATTAAAATTAATCAATTTCCTCCTGCTGGGGAACAATCATTTAGAAAACATTTTAATTACCAAAACTGAATAATGGGATCAGTGTTTTTGAGGAGGTTGGATTCGCCCTACTGAGCACTGGAGAATCCTCTTCACAGGAGCCCATAAAAATATTGCTGTTTTCAAGTTGCTGCTTTCAATCATGAAACTTGTGGGGAGAAATCAGTTTTTTTCAGAGCAGCTTTTAAGGCAGACGTGGAGTGGACAGCAGGCACGTGTGAACTGTTTGTGCCCAGAGCACAGCTCTGCACGTGCTCCAGCACTCCTGTTTGCAGCAGGATTTATTGTGCATTACTTAACACAGAGCTAAGGCAGATTTTCAAGCCAAAGTGTTTGGCTGCAACAACAAAGTTGTAATGTAATGGTGTAAAAATAGCATTTTTGTGTCTATATTCAGCCTCCAAGGGATGGAAACTAAGCCAGCCTGGTCCGTTGTGTTGGCTGGGAGTGCTGTTCAAAGAGGATGTTCATGGCTGTTACATGAGGGATAATGACTTTGACTTTCAGAGTTTGCCATGGAAGAGCCTCCTGTCCCCTCCTTGATGCATCAGAGTCCTGGTCTCCAGCTCTGGTTTCATAGGCATTTGTCAGAGAGCTGAATGTTAATCAGAGCCATGAGTCACTAATTGCAGAACATATGGTGACCCCCAAGGAAGAGCCACTACCTGGCCATCTGGGAAAGTTGTAGGAGACTGTAATAAAAAAATGTGTTTGTAGCAGAAATTTGTTCCCATAGATGGGATATGTTTTTGTCTAAAACATTTTATGTCACTTAATTTTTTTTTCTCCTATCAGGCTGTGCTTTTCCAGAAATGAGGCACAGCAGGCACAGAGTGATGTGTTCTAATTTTGCTGGAGTGCCCCTGGGTGGTGGAAAACACTCATGCAAAGACATGGCTGAGACTGGTCAGTGTCTGAGTCCTGACTGCAAAGCCCTCTGGAAAGGCTGAGAGAATTGGGATTGTTCACCCTGGAGAAGGGAGGGCTGATTGTGATCTCCCAGTACCTCAAGGAGCTGACAGGAAAGGTGGAAAGAGGGACTTTTTCCAAGGGCCTGGAGGGACAGGACAAAGGGAATGGCTTCAAACTGCCAGAGGGCAGGTTAGGTGGGATATTGGGAGGGAATTCTTGGCTGTGAGGGTGGGCAGGCCCTGGCACAGGTGGCCAGAGAAGCTGTGACTGCCCCTGGATCCCTGGGAGTGTCCAAGGCCAGGCTGGAGCAACCTGGGACAGTGGGAGGTGTCCCTGCCCATGGCAGGGGTGGCACTGGGTGGGCTTTGAGGTCCTTGCAACCCAAACCATTCTGGCATTCCATGGTCTGATTCCACGAGGTGCCACAGTGAGGTGATGAAAAGGGTCTCTCTAGGAATCCATGTAACAGCAGAGGTGACAGTGAGGTGACAGCAGGGGTGACAGCAGAGGTGCTGCAGTGTGTGTGTGGCACTGGGAGCGAGGCAGAGCTGGGGCTGGAGTTGGGATCAGTCCTGGGAGGGACACAGGCTCAGCAAGGACATCTCAGAGCTCTCCTTCCTCAGCAGTGGACACTGGTCAGCAAAGCAGGTAATTGAAGGGCTCTCTGGGTGCTGCAGATTGAGCCCCTGGGAGATAAGCACAGATTTAGCTTTGCCCAAGCTGCCCTGCCTGAATTGCAGGAACCTTGACACAGCCCGGGGTCCTCAGTGTGTGCTCAGAGCCAGCATCTGCCTCCCTGCTTTGCTGAGTCAGGACAGTAAGTTTGTGAAGAAAATTAAAATAGATTCCCTGAGAATGATGTAAATCTTGATGTTCACAGCAGGGCACAAAGCAAAGTGAACATCCTGGTAATAAAAGTACCTTGTAACTCGTGGAATGAACAAAGTTCCAAAAAAATGGTTATTACCTGCTGAATTTTCTGTTTTGGATTATTGAAATAGAATTACTGAGAATTAAATTGTATAAAAGGCATTTTCTTTTTTATTTTCATAATTATTCTGTCACCCACATAAAACTTTTTTCTATCTGGAAATAGTCTTGGTTGGTACTGAAAAGTGCTGTAGGATAAGTAAAACCAGTCTAATTGAGATTCATAAATCCATTTTTTAACAAGTACAATTAGGAATAGTTATTAGAGACCAGCTGGAAAATGGTAGGGATGAAGATTTACCATAGGAGGTTTTTTACGTGTTTGAGACATTGTTTGATACCAAACCCTAAATTAGATCACCAGCGAAATGAACCTGCTATTTAAAATCTAATTTGTACACAGAAAGTTAATTCTGAATATTCCTATTGATAAAAATTTTATTATTAGGTCTTGTTAAACTGCCTGTTTTTAATGGAAGTCTGACTTTTACAATGCTTTTCCTATAATTAAAATATGAGAAGTAGCAACTTGATTATATTGAGTGCATTTGTGTCCAGTGGCTGTGTAATAAACTTCAGTGCAAGTCAATTCTATTATCTCTCATGATTTTTGAGAGCAGAGAAGTTTATTGGGCCTAATTCCAACTCAATTCCAAGGAATTGTTCAGTTAGTGCATTTTGGATTAACATTGTAGGAACCCAAGCACGGGTTTGCAAACATATTCCCATTCAGCCACTTCAGTGTCTGAGGCTCAAGCTTTTAAATTCTGCTTAAAAACACACATTTAGAGGAAAATTTATTTATTAAGAATTCATTACTTTTTTCATTATTCTGTCAATTATTCTAGTAAATGAGTTGTGTTGGCTATGTATATTAATCACTGCTTAACAGAGGAAATTATGGACAGTCCTTTCTCAAACTTCTGGTGTTTTCACTTCTGTAGCAATTCAGGTTTTATTTGGAAAGTGCTCTTGCAACAGAGAGTGAATGCTTTTAGCCTAATTGAGCTGAGTGTCCTAAAACAGCATCTCATCAGTCAACTTTAAGGATTTTTTTATTTTATTTGTGGTTAATTGTATTTCCCTCCTGGAAAATTGGACGAATCAATGTAAATGAAACAAGATATTTATGAATTTTTTAGGATAAATAGGTAAGTCATGTTAGCTATAATAAGGCATCTGTGAACAATCCAAAGCAAGGATGTAAATTCACTGCAGTCAGATGTTTTCCCATTGATAAATTTGCCACATTCATTACTCGTGTAATTAAATTGTGCATGCAGAGCAGGCAGGGCCCAGCAATGTGTGCAGATGTCACGTGGATCTTGAGAGAGCAGCTCCTTTCCATCCCACTGGGCTGGGATCAAACAGAACACGGTCAACAGACAGAAAAGGATGGAGCCACGTTCCATTCTGTGAAAGGTTGAGGCTCAGAGGTTTTACCAGGATCTAAAGGATGGAATGAGCAGGGAAAGGGGCTGGGAGAACCACGGGGTGGGCTGGGAGTGCCCTGGCAGCACCAGGGAACTGGCACACAGGAGTGGGGCTGGACCTGTGGGACACCCTGGGGACCGTGGGGAATGGTTTGGATGGGCAGCAGGGGCTTGGCACGTGCGGGGGTCTGTGGTGTTCCTGTGGCCATCACAGGGATGGGGAGACCAGGGCTCTGGAAGAGCCAGGGAAGGGCCAGAGCCCAGGGGAGTTGGGGAGGAAGGGCCCGAGCCCAGGGAAGCTGGGGAGGAAGGTCCAAACCCAGGGAAGAGCCAGGGAAACTGGGGAGGAACAGCCAGAGCCAGGGAAGTTGGGGAGGAATGACCAGAGCCCAGGGGAGCTGGGGAGGAAGGCAAAGCCCAGGGAAGCTGAGGAGGAAGAGCCAGACCCCAGGGAATCTGGGGAGGAAGGTCCAAACCCAGAGAAGTTGGGAAGGGAGGCAAACTGTACATGAATTAAGTGACACTTTAAATAGCTTTGTATCACGAAGGCTCTGCAGGCAGACAGCAGAACTTCTCCAGTTTGCATCTGATTTGCACAGAGCCCAGTCCCCACTGCCCCCTTTGTTCCCCTGCTCTCCCAATCCCTGCGGCAACAATCAGTTCCTGGGTGGGTAGGAATGGGGCTTTCTCCTCCCTGTCAGCTCACTCCTACAGCCCTTCCAGTGTGAAGTACAGGCAAAGGGAAAGAGCAGCTCTGCCTCCTCTTTGGGAAGGACAAGGTGGTTGGTTCCAATGTTTGCTGGCAGCAAAGGGAGGGAAAGTTGGAATTTTTAGCTGTTTTTTGTCTTTTTGCATGGATAGCTCAGGTCAGGCCCTCACAGCCCCCAGGAGGAACTGCACCACTGCAGAGACTTTGGGCTTCAATGCCTTTCTGCCCAACTTTATGACCTGGGTTATCACCTCAGAGGTGGTTTTATTTGTTAGGTAATCAAATTGTCTTGTGCTCAGTCCAGAGCCATTTATATCATGCGATTAATTACCACTTTTTATTCCTTCCAAGTTTATTTTTTAAAGAATTGCATTGCCAGGGGCTTTCTGTTTTTGGCAAGCCTAGTGCAGAGCCAGGACTGGGGTACACACATCCATACCTGCCACGTGCCTGCAGCAGTTCCTGATTCATCCTGGAATCCTGGGAAGGCACTTTGCACAAGGAAAAATCCCAGGGAGAACCTGGGCTTGCCAATAATGGAAAGCAGAGATGGAAAGTCTTTGCTCATCCTCTGGCTGGAACTCCAGAAAGTGGAATTCTAAATGTAGAGATGTGGTGATTTGCAGCCCTGGAGTCTCTGTGAGTTTTGGCACTGCCTGAGTCAGAGGAGAGAGTTTGAGACCTGAGCTGGGACTGATGAGGGTTTGAGAAGTGGCATTTGGGATTCCATCCCAACCCAAGAGCTGGGCAGGGCCATTTGCTGCTCCCAATCCATGTGCAGATCCAGAGACCCATTACAGGAATATTTTAGCTGAGCACCGACAGAGCAACAGCCCAGAGAATGGGATGGATATGATTTAGGTGCCTGTGATCTGTGTTTAACAAGAGTATTCACAGCTTTCAGAACATCCAGAGTTAAAGGCAATAATTTCTGGTGACCTTTTTGTTTGCTACACCCAGAACTATCAGAGAACCTGGGAGGATTTCAGGCCTTTTTGTACTTTGAGTGGGACTTCTTGGAAGTGTAGGGGCCTGCCTGGTCCCCTGGGCTGTGTCTGAAACAAGAGCCTTCCCTTCTGGCCCTGCAGCCACTGACAGGCAGATTGCTGATAAGTTGATCATGTTTTGGTTTATACTAGTATGTTCTTTTAGAGCTAAAGAGCTGATGTAATTCAACAGAGACACCATTAACTTTAGCAAATTTAAACCACTTCTGTAAGAGAGCATGAAACTCATCCCATGATTCGATTTTGCTGCTGTATTTTCAATCTGCTTAGGAGATAACTCAATAACATTTTCCAGTCAGCTTCAAATGAAATGCAAAAAATCTTTTTTTTCCTTCAACTGAATAATTTCTAACTTAGAAATAGCCAGAAATATCCTTGCCTGAACATCCTGTACCTGCAGGAAATCTTGTTCTCATACAAGGGCCGTGTTTTAGGCCACTGGTAAAAGAATGTACTATAATTCTCAGAAAATACACTCATTTTATCTGAAACTCTGTGATTACCTCTCTTAATCCACTCCCTTACAGAACACTTCAGGTGTTTCTGATTTTTAGCTTGTATTTTAGTCTCCAAGCATGTAATTACTGAAGAGTTGCCTCTTCTGTGGACTTGCAGGGTTTTTTCTCTGACACTGCTTTCATTTTATTACAAACTTTATCTCAATAATCAAGTTCAGCCCAGGAGAAGACATCAGGTCTCACCTTGCTCTGGCCAACTTTACATGCAGAATTCCTTGTAATGCATCAGCACATCAAGAGGAAAACACCCCCCTTGGTGCTCTCTCAGCCTCAGCTGGAATATTACAAACTGGAGCAGTTGGACATGTTTTGATCCCTTGTTAGAACAAAGAAAAACGTATTTTCCAGTCATTTAAAACACATTAGTCAAAGGGTGTGCTGGTGCCTGCACTGCCCTCGTGTTTTTAACTAACAACTGGTTATTTGGATATAAATGCAGACCTGACTGACAAGATGAGCACAGGAGATTTACATCTTTTGTAGCTGCTGCTGAAAATAAGGCCATACTTTGTAGGGATAATTTACAGTGAATTATCTTTGAGCCCTTCACTGAAACCTTGGAATACTTTGAATGATGCTTTTCTGGTCATCATTAAGAACTATTTCAAATTGAAAACCTCCATCATGTGAGAGAAATCTTGAGGAAAATTACACTCTTGTACAGTTGTTCATGGAATTAGGAGGACTTTCTCTGTTCTGAGCAGGGTTGTTCAGGGAGAAAACAGGAGACAGAAACACTCCTACATACATACATATATAAAATGAGCTCTGTGTGTGTAGATATAAAAAAACTTGATTATTCAATATATTTTATTTTCTGGAGATTTGATTCCATAAGTGTTTTTTTAATTTGGTTCCAGAAAGGCCATTCTTTTCCACACTGCTGGCAAAGCTGTTGACATAAGTAAATATTCAGATTTAGGTGGTACAGAACACGTGGCAGCAACTGGAAAATCAGCAGCTTCCTGCAGAGTTTTGGGTCAGTGTTTAGTTGTAGGATTAATGTCAATTCATGTGTCTTTTTCTAAGCAGATAACAAAATAAAAACAACCCCAAACTACACCAGTACCTCAAAGTACCCACCTAAACAAAGTTATAATTACCATGTGAGACCTTCCCCTCAACTTCTGAAGTACCAAACCATTTTCTAAAGCTGTAAAAAGAAAGGCAATAAAAATGGAGATGGAAAAGGGGAGTGAAAAGAGCACAGAGCATGTATATGATTAATTAACGTGGGAAGATTTATGGAGGGCATAATAATGTGGAAAACAACAATAACATTGGTTTCAGAGGTGATTAGGCTGCCTGATGGAGAGTATTGGTATTTATTGATAGATTTTCTGCCTCACATTGCTCACTGCTGGTGGGAAAAGGTTCTGAGTCCTGTGCCAGGCCCTGTGTGTGCCACAGGTGAGGATCAGGCCCCGTGGCTGAGGAGAACATTTCCTGGGCATTGTTAGAGAAAATTATTGAAGAATCTGACAGGGAAGCTAATCACAGCCACAGAGAGAGCTGGAAATTAATTACTGGAGCTGCTCTGCTCAGACTCTGAAAGGAGTCACCAGAGGGGATAATTGCAGCAGCTCATTCCTGTCAAAGCTCTGTTGGGATGTGCTGACCATTAGTTGGGAAAAAGCTCCCAAATCTGCCTGGTTTTCCCCACGAGCTGTGCTGTCCCAGCAGGGTTTGTACACCAGGAGTATTTGTTGCCTCCAGGAAATGCTCAGCAGGGGAAGTGAATTCCTTGCAAGCTCTACAGGTTCAACCCATGCTCGTTTTTACTGGAATTCCCACTTCTAATATTCTAAAGTGATGCTTCTTCATTTTGTCACCTCTTTGGATGTGGTTGCAAACCTTGTAATTCCCTTTATATTGTGTGAACTGATGGGATAATGTGTCACAGGAACCTACCTGTTGTTTAATGACCTAATGGTATTTAATTTCATGAATGGAAGTTAAAAGAGTATGTTTTATTGTTCTTAAGCAACAGAGCCATTGCAACTGTTAATTAAATGTAAACAGTAATAATGTTGCTTTTGTAAAAGAAAATAATTAACATATCTCATAGACACAAATCCGTTCATGCACATAAATTTACACCTTATTTAATACTTTGATTGTAAATCATGAGCTTGTTTGCTCTGAGCTTCTACCAGTTGAGTGTATCAGAGCTGGGCCAAAATCCTGGTGGGGAAACTCTTTGACCCAAGAATCAGAACAGGCTCAAATGTGTCAGTAATTGCCTGATTTCCCACACTCCTCTCACCATTCTCCTCTTCCTGTGTTAATGGGGCACCAACATGAGCTAAATTTAGTAATGAAGCACAAGACAAGTGTGTATTTATTGATAGTTATTGTCTTAATTTGCTGCAATATTTGTGATTTACTCCAAACATGTAATGTCATTCCCCTCTTGAGGTGAACACATGTAAATATTTAATTGAGTTCCACTCCTGGTAAAAGAGATGATTCCTGTTGCTCATATGGTGACTACTGGGTGGATTTTTTTCTGAGTTATCCCATTCAGTTTCATAGTGAGTGATCTGTATTTTAAATTTCTTGTGGTTTTGCAGTGAAACTTTTAACAATAGTAATATGAAGAAGCTGTTTCCTACTTTATAAAATTTTTCTTATTTTTTCTTTAAATGCTTCATTACTCTTTGCCTCAGTAAAACTAAATCCTGCTGCAGAAAGTGTTCATAACAGCACTGATTCCAGGTGTGAGGATTGATTTCACTTCCAAGGAATTCCAGATGTGCTTTGCTGTTACTGTGTGTCTGTAAGGTACAGTAAGACATCAAACTGATAATTCTAGTTGTGAGTTGTGGATGATAAAGATGTAGGTGTAGTTACTACTTGTGATGAGGAGCTGGTAAAAAACTATCTGAACAGATTGAAGGAGACAAGGTTTGGGCAAAGTGATTTTTTAATTTATTTTTTAACGTCTGTTTCCAGCATTTGGAAATCAAAACATGTCCTACATACACAAAGTTATGCTGGAATATTCATATCAACTACAGACAGATTGTGAGCCTTGTGAAATAGGTGCAAACCCAGCAACTGAAATGGTTAGTGCTGGGACTCAGTAGGAATATTGTAGGTTTGGAGCAGTTTTAAACTTGTGTGTCAGGAGTTGGTGACCTTTGCAATGTGCTTTTCTCAAGCAGCACCGTGTTGTTGCAAAGGTAAATGTGCCCATGACAACTCTGTTAAATAATTCCAATCACAGTAGGAGTATTTCTGAAATTTCTATCACAAAGCTGTGCTGTGATCTTGGAGCTGTTTATTTGGTTAGCAAAGCTCCCTCTCTGAAGCTGCTGTGGCATTATGGGCCTGTCTGAGGGTTTTCTCAGTCCCTTTCCCCCTCCAGCCAGGGAGGGTTTGCAGAGCCCTCACACACCAGTGTGGAAATGGGACCCCAGGGCTGGGCAGACACAGGCCAGGGTAACCCTGCAAGGCTGGTGCTGATGGCTGTGCCCTGGGGTGGGCTGGAGGAAGCTGCTCCTCCTCCTCCTCCTTCTCCTCCTCCTCCCCTGCAATCCCCACAAAGTGCTGGTAATTCCAGGGAAGGCTCGGTAGGCACTGCCTGGTTCAGTCAGTTCTTGCTGCTCCTGCTGTTGATGGAATGTCATTCAACATCAGATCTCGATCCAGTTCAATGCACAACAAAGATTGCAATGTGTTGTTTGGAAGCATCTTTTTTTCCTGGGGCAAAAGTGCCTCGTTCTGTAGGGTTGGCAGAAGCTGCTGTTTTGTCTCTGTAGCCAGCAGGGCTCGCTCATCCCACCCTCTGCTGGGTTCCAGTCTGTCAGAGGCACCATTGGCCCACTTCTCACTGGGAAACCACCTGGAAATGCCTTTGAGAACAAAGGAATGGCCAAAGCCACGTGGCTGTGTTAGACCAGGCTGGATACCATCTCTGAGGCTGGGAGAGGCTCCAGGTAGGATGTCCCAGGGGGTTTTCTTACCTTGGAACAAGGATAGAAGAAATTTTGTGGATCTTCACTGACCTTGGGGCAAAACTTGCCCTGAGGCAGCAGCTCAGGGGCAGAGGAGTCACTGAGGAAAAACAGAGAGGAAAGGAAACTGGTGATTTGTTTGTTTGTCTTCTCCAGCAGATGTTCTCAGTCTTATTCCCCATTCCAAAATGGGGAATACTTTATATTATTTATAAGTTACATGTTATTCCTGTTCCAAAATGGGAATACTCAGACACTCCCAGCTCAGCCCATAAAGGTTCTGAGGAGGGTCCAGTCTGAGTCAGGGAGTGTGAACCCTGACAAAGGGACTCTCTTAGGTTGGACTTTGGGCAATGCTTTGTGATTTCTAAATCTACAGGAAAGCACTTAAATATGTGTTTATTTTTAATAGACCTGTAATTCCCATTGATTTCAAAGAGAAAAGGGTAAGTTATGAACTCCTGAACTGTACTCTGATGGACACAGAATCTGCCTTTAGACAGATTTTGGCAAACTGAGGCATCCAAAATGCAAAAAGAAATCTCAAGGCCACAAAAAGATTTGCAGAAGGTGTAACTTAAAAATCACAGTATCTTAATCTTAACTGAATGATGGCAACTGCATCATCAGGCTGCCTGAAGTTTGTTTATCCTTTGTTTCACATATCCTCTCCAAAAAACATGTGCTCAGGATCTGATCTACCCTTGGCTTGTCTGAGCACAATATGATAAAAAGCAGCTTCCTTCAAGATCTTTCCATCTCTTTTTGTTGAAAGGACATTAATTCACAAATCACATTCCTCTTATTGCAGCGTGTCCTGCTTTGAGCCTTGGACACAGAGAGGGACAGGGGAGAACTCCCCTCAGGAGCCTCTGCTGGGAAAGGGGCAGCCTGGGGACTCCAAAGAAATTGATACTGAAATTATGCACCAAGGACTGGGCTAAGTGATACCAGACCAAAGCCTTTCTAACCCTTGTAATGGTTTTAATGATCAGAAGATAATGGAAACTCTGATATGTTTATTAATATCTCCCCCAGAATGAATTCTCATTAAAATATTCCTGCCCCCCTTTTTTCACACTGCTGTTTGGGGCTGACCTTGTCTTTCTTCTCTTGGCATTGCCCATACAAATCCCTTGTGCCTTCCCTCTGGGGAGCTATAAATCCTCAGCACCACTTGCAGACAGGAACAGATGATTCAGTCCTATCTGCTGCATTAATGTACAATCAAGCAGAACCCGAGCCACAAAGGGGGCCTTGTTGGTTGTGCCATCAGAAGGCATGAGGCAGGAAGCTGAGGGACAATGCTGGGCATTTACTTCACAGATGAACAACTTTTGATCTTGAAAACCTCTACGTTTGTTTCCTATAATTCTTGCTGGACTTCTCTGGCTGCTGCACCATCCCTGGCTCTCTCTGTATGCAGTGCATGCCCTCTGTGTGTGCCCTGTTTGGAAAGCAAAGCAGAGCCTTCATGGGCGATTTGGAAGAGCTTCAGTGACTCCTGCACCAGGAATTTGTTACTTTTTCAGCTCACATTTTCAGCTGAAGTTCAGGAGAAAGGATGTTCTTCTTTCATGTGCTCTCTGGTTCACCTTCAGACCATCTGTACCTGGCCTGTGGAAAAGGATCTAGAAGTTTGCCAGGCACAAAACTTTTCTCTCACCCAATTTCTTTTTGCATTTATTGATGATTTATTATGCTGTAAAATGTCCTCATTTGCACTCTGAAATACTGAGCTCTCTTCTCATAAAAAGAAAAATCTTCAAGAGTGGTTTTCAGATTTATAAGTGGAGGGAAGTCTGAGACTTGTGGGGAATGGGATTTGCTCAAGTTTATACTTGAGTTTGTGTCAGTGTCAAGTCGCAAGCAGGACCCCCTCAAATCACTCCAAGTCATTAGGTCAGTAAGTTATTAAAACACTGTTTTAGGAAACAAGCAGGAAGTGTTTTCCTTCAGTTCTTTGCTCTGTGATAGCTTATGTTTTATTGAGAACATCCAGCTCAATGAAAGCACGTGCTTTTAGTGAATGTTCCTGGCATAGAAATATGTTGTCAATGCTCTATTGATCCACCTGCACAAGCCAGTGCAGCAACACAGTGTGACTTTAATTCCTTGTGATAGTTTGCTCTTTCTGGAGTGGCCCTTCTGATCTTCAGAGGCTCAGTCTTCGTGCCTGATTAGTACTGTAATTCTTGTATTATCTTCTCACATGATGCAAGTTCAGATATCTCTTAGAAAAACTCTATAAAACCTTTATCTCCCCCTCCATTCCTATAGATTTGGCCATTGCAAAGCCTTAACATCTTTCAAATCCTTTCTTAAAAACGTTCTTTGCCTTCCTTCCAGCACGGGAGCTGTGGGGATTTCAGGCTGGGTATTGAGCAATGGAGTTTATGCAAGAGCAGTGGATCTGCACAGCAACTTTGCACTCCATTCATTCAACTTTGTCTTTTTTTTTGCTCATACTCATGTCCATGTAACAAATGGTTGCTGTTTCCTTTTCAAGGGAGCAGATGGTTAAAATAAAAGCAAGCGAAGATCAATGTGTAGTTTTTGGTGTCACTCAACATCCTGGCCTGAATGGGGCCTTTGTCTCCTGACACAGCACTTCTTTTATTTCATTTCCTCTGAATATTATATCATAACAAATGTGATGCTTCTTGCAGCATGCTTTAATGTGGAAATCCCAGTGTTAAAAATCAATGAAGTTAATTAGTAGTGATGAATGAGGGACATTAATTGCCAGACTGGCCATTAGGATTGTGGGCTGTTGGAGGGGTTTGACTGTGCAGCCTCACAAGTCAGTTCAGTTTGTTGCCCTGTGTGCAGTTTGGTCAGTTTGATCAAAATGCTGATTAAATACCTTGAACAGAAACTATTAATGAAGGATGTAAGTTACACATCCCCATATCTGCAAAAATAGCCCAGTGTATCTCTTGTTTGTTAAATGAACACTGTGAGTGTCCTGCTCTGTGCAATGGGGGGTCAGTCTGAGCAGCACAGTTGACTTCATTAGAATTATTTGAATTTACCCCAGTGTGACTGAAATAAAAAAACCTGCCAATTAGGATTGATTTGCTGACTTGCTGTGCCTCACATTCCTCTTACATTCCCTGAGTAACTCTGTAAACAGCCAGGGGATGGCAGTGACTTTTCCCCCTGCAGTACCTCAGAGCAAAGAGACAGATCTGGGCAGTTGTTTGTGTACAGGGATGAACAGGCACTGGTTATGTGGGCAATTAATACTGATTTTTCATTATCATTTCCTGTCTCGGTGTTGTGCTGGGCTCTCACCCCAAAGCTGGAGAATGTCACAGGGCTTTAAAAGGCAGCCCTTCCCTTTCACTGTGTCAGGAAAGAAGAAGAATGCCCAATTCCAAAGAAAACCCTTTTCTTCTTGCATGACATAACCTCTTTCGTAGTTGAAAGTGCAGTGCCAGAAGTTGAATTGCTTTGCTATTTAATCTTGACTAGAAGCAGCACAATTTGGCCTTTGGAGGGGGGGGATTGGAGGGCAGAAACAAACAGGAACCCACGACTCTTTGTGGTGCAGCTCACTATTAATGGGCTCTGGGCAGGCCAAGCTCCTGCTCAGAGCACAGCAGTTTTTTATATACCAACAGAGGGCTTTTGGTCCTTGTGGCATCACGCTTTCCTGCTTTCCAACAGAACAGAAATAAAGCTTGTCTTCAGCTGATGAAATGTAAACTGACTTCCACTAAAAAGAAAACTCTTGCCCTCACAGTAGGTTGTGTTACTTTCCACACTGAGTCAAAGTTACCAATTTTAGTTTAAGAATCTGACAAACTATTGAATATTCTGAGGATTCTGATTAATATTTCGGGGTTTTTTTTCTGTGTATCTCCAGTTAAAACAGTTGCCTGATATCTTTCAGCCAATATATTGGAGTGGAAGGGCATATTTATCCTCTGTAAATGAGCCCTCAGGGTGGCAGCAGGTGGGCTGGGTGGGCTGGTGGCTCAGACCCAGAATGAAGGATTTGTTTTGGAGGAGCCCAGCTCAATGTGATCAGGTCACAGCTGGAGCACAGAAATACCAGGGCAGAAATTATAACTTATTCTTGTGGCCTAAATTAGTTGGCAAAGTATCTGGAAATTAAGGAATCAACATGCTTCAATTATTTGCTGGGTTTGAAAATCTTCCTGTAGCTCCTGCACGTGTCCCAACTCCCACCTCGTGGAAGAGCTTGTCCTTGCCACGGTCTGGAGCAGCAGGAAAATCCCCAGCCAGCTTTTCCCATCAGGCAGGGAAAAAAAGAAGGTTATGAGCTGAGATTTCAGAGATTTCTCATCTTTTCCCTTTCCTTACTTAAAAAAGATAACAAAGGAGAAAGTTAAATAGAAAAAAAACCCCATTCACATAATACTAAGGGCAAAGAAAATAAGGGTTAGGAAATAATGAAGTTAAACCTATTTGTTGGGTTGGAAATAGATGATTTTTGAGGTCTCTTCCAACCCAAGCCTTTTTATGATGATTCCTGTGATATTCTGATTTTTAATTTCTGATTCTGATTTTAATTTCCGTTCTCTGCAAATGGGTGTGTCCAGTCCCCAGGCATTGCCAGTGAATGGCATTTAATCCTTGGTGCATTAGAGCTTGTCTGGAATGGTCCTGTAAGTATTATAATAAATTAATTAGAGTAGACATTTTTAAGCCAATCAATTTTGATGTAATTATCATGTTGGTGTTCATTACTCAGCAAGGCAGAACAATGAAGCCCAAAGAGCTTTTGTTTTATTTATATGAAATGCCAATATCTTCAAGTAGTTTCTCTGAGCGGTGAAAAGATTCTCTCTGTGGTTTCCCTCTGCGTGGGGAATTATCCTGGGACAACCTTTGTTCAGTTCTTTTCTGGTTCTAAATGCACCAGACCCAGCAGTGACTGTGACAGGGGGAGGAGTGCCATGAACTTCTTCCTTCTCCTCCTGAAGGCAAAATCTGCCTTCTTTGGCTCTTGAGACTCAGCTCCTTTGGTAACACTCCCACAGCTCCCTCTGAGTAGGATGGTCATGTAGCACAATATTGAAAGACCAAGGGAAAAACTTTGGGATGCAATAAAAACACCTCAGCGTCTTGTGGGTAGGAACAAAGTATGGAAAGAGGAATTTCCAAGTTCAGGGCTTGGAGCAGGTCTTTGTTTCAGGCTTGTGAGCTGCCCCACAGACCCCACAGGGCAGAGACTGCAGGTCCCTGCCCAGAGCACATCCCTGCAGTGCCTGAAATGCAGATTTACTGCAGCTGCTCTGCATCTTGTCCTGCAAAATAAATCAGGCACGGGGCCCTATTTCTTCTGCAGTTCTTTGACCTTTTCCTGTACAGAGAGGAAATGTGAAATCTGTGGTTTAGCACTGGCTGGAGAGAAGAGCTTCCCTAGTTTTGTCTGGAATGTCTTAGGCACAAAGACAGGTGCTCTGTGTCCTACAAGGATCAGCCCTAATGGACAGGTAAGTGCTTACAAACTGCCTTAAAGGCTTGTTCACCAGCCAGTGAGAACCAGTGGGCAAATTGTCACTGATTTCAGTGGGGTTGGACAGAACTTTTGGACAGTACCCCCCATATCTCCTGTTTTTCACCTCTAAGCTTGGGAGATGTGGCTGGTGCTGTGGAGGATGGTTTGTCTGATGGCAGCTGGCCAGACTCACTCAGGAAAAGTTACACTTCCCAAGTTTCTCAGCAGTGAATTCTGCTGACACGAGTAGGCAGTGTCAAAACATGTGAAAGACTAGGCTTTACTTTTTTTTCCCCTCCTGGCTGGAGAAAAAACTACAAAAAGATTTCCTACTGCCCTGAGCTAAACTGGTTCTGTGGGTCCTGTGCTGGTTGAGCTGCTGCCCAGAGCTGTCCCATCTGTCCTCCTGGAAAGTCTTACCTGAAAGGAATGAAAGGGGCCATGAAGGACAGGGGAAAGAAAATAGTGAAATCTCACATTATGATAGGAAATGGGTTTTTTTTCAAATCCCATGTGAAAGTCTACTTAGTGATTTTTCATTGGGCATCTAATTATCTTTTTTTTTAGATTATTATAATATTGCTGGATTTTGAATAACTGAGATTTCCAATATGACAGCAGATTTTTCTGGTCAGTAAAGGCAACAGGATTAGAATGCCAAGTTTCCTGAACAAAGGGCCGTGTTTCCCACCCTCAGGATGGCTGAGCAGTGCACAATCAGAGACCTAATTCCACTAATAATCTGTCAGTGGGGCTCACACTGTGCAGACCAGTCCAGTGTGCTGATGCCTTGATAAAGACCTCAGAGGAGAGAACAGATTCAATAAGAAAGGATTAATTTCAGACATTTCAGGGGGAATTGTAATTTGGTTTTTTTTTTCACAGAAAAAGGTGATGTCCCTTTTGGTTTGTGCTTTTATGCCAGGTTTGCACTGGGCAGAGCAAACAGTTCCCAGGGTCAATGATAGCCACAGCCTGGTCCTCTTTCTCTGGGCTGTGACGGAGGGCACGGCCTGGGTGACACCCAGGAGACTGAGCTGTGCCCACGGGGTGCCCCTGTCACCTCTCTCCAGAGCAGCAAACGAGTCTCACCCCTCACAGTGGGCCGTGCCCTTGTGAACTCCCCAGAACTGTGCTCTGGGATGTGGCATTTGCTGAGGCTCAGTCTGGATAAATGGCTTGAGAACAAGGTTGTCAGAGCAGCTGCTGTTGGATCACTGATGTCCCCCACGGGTGTCACGCCCTGCAGAGACTCCCTCTGTAGGTGCAGGAGAATAACTGTGCAGATTGGAGCTCCCAGACACGTCTGCAGGAGCAGCACTGGGAGAGTTCATGCTTTGGGGGGCTGACTGAGTGTGAACTCCACAGAAAGTTGGACAGCTTTGCTGTGTTCAGTCAGATTTAGTTTTGCAGTCAAGCAGCTACAGACACTCACCTGTTCCATGTGCCTGACTCCATCAGTAAGGAGTGATTGGCAGGTGAGGAAGTCACAACAGCAACTTCTCCTGCCTCCGCAACTCTTTCTGCCTCCTCGTTTTTTTGGGTGTGAAATCCTCCTTCCCAAATGTGTCATTCCTCCTGTGGAGACCCCGGGGAGGAGTCTGTGCACACCAGGCTATATTGGGTATTTGGATATTCCTGCACAGTTGGCTTAAAGCATATGCTGTCTTCAGTTTTGGATAATAAAACATGGCTATAAAGTGTATTTTTCTAATCAGTAAGATTTTTGTTTTGCCAACTGATTGGATGTTCAAACAGTATTACTACAAAAACCACCACTTGCCTGAAGTGCCTGTTACTTGTCATGTCAAGTACCTCCTGGACATCTTTTTTGTTCCTTTTCTTAGTAAAATGCACTTCTTTCAGTACAAACTTCTTTATTCTTGCTGCTTAGGATTCTGCCTCTTCCTGTTCAACCCTTGCATGAGGTAGAAAAGACATCTGTCCATGTAGATTTGAAAGGAGACAATGTTGCACCTTAAGCTTATAGAAGCTAAACAGCATAATAATTAAATTACAGCGTCTCTGCCATGGAAATATAGATTTATGATAACACAGCATTAAGTCTTTTCTTCTCTAAAGTAATCCATTTAAAGAGCTCCCTCGTCTCAGCTGAACAGGACTTATTGAAAGATTTGGACTTCAGCTCATACATCATCTTTAATGTATTCTTATCTAAACTCTGCCATATTCCATGGGATATGGACGTGGAGAATTAGAATTCAGGATGTTCCTGAAGCAAATTCTGTGGGTTTACCTGGGAATCATCCCCCCTGTGCTCCTGGTCCCAAATGTTGTCTGAGGACCCTGTGGTGGCAGCACAGAGGCAGAGCTGGTGTGCACAGGGAAAACAGAACTGGGAAAAATACTCCTAATATTCAGCACTCTGAAGAATCAAAGCACTATTTTGGGAAGATTTTAGAACAGACAAGCTCTCCTAAAAATGATTAAAAATGTATGGTTGAAAACTAGAATGTCAAATAACTAATGTGTTTACAGCAGGGTGGGAACAAAGTCTGACTGTGCAAGTTCATGAGTCAGCTCTTGCTGAGGGTCCACGTGGGGTTTGGGGAAGCAGCTTTTCCACGACTGAGGGACAGTGTTGTCATCCCTGCTGCAGCAGAGCAGTGTTGACACTTTGAAGGGATGTAACAAAGACACCAGAGAGGCTTGTTGAGGTTCCTGGCTCGGGCTTTGAAGGGCAGGATGGCTTTGGTCAGAACTGGTGTAAAACACAGATCGTGCAAAACAGCGATGAGCAGAGTGACACAGTCCCACCACCAGATAATCATTTATGGATCAGGGAATGATTTTCTCCTGTGGCCTAATGACTTTTTTCCACCCAGGGGAGGCCAGGCCCTTCTGTCCAATATTGCTGATCCCCCAGAGTTGCCTGGTTTGTTAACAGGGAAGGGGCAAGGGCTTCATTCACAGCTCCCATGGAAGCTCCTTTGTTGTCAGCAAAAATATCTGAGCAGCAAAGTGCATTATGAACAGAAGCAAATTAATATCAGGGTTTACTATTGTCAGGAGTTTCACGTTACAGGGAGAGAGTATTAAAAATCTATTTTTATGTAATGATTTTTTTTTAAGTATCAATTTTTCTATTTGTTTCTTTGGGGGAATTTTTCTGGAAAGTGTTGTGCAGCATTGGAAGCTGCTGCTTGAGTTAAGTGCTCAGATCCTGCAGGGTTTGCAATTAAGGGAATTCTAATTCAGCTAAAATTTCATTTTGTGTTGCTATACTTTTGATAATAATTTGCAATGAAACTTTAATCTTACAAATCACTAAAAAAAATTGCACCTTTTTATCCCAGAAAGTTTTGTCTATATGTTACAGTGACAAAGTATTTCAAAGTATTTGCTTATTTAGCTGTGAATGTGCATTTCCTTGTTATATCTCAGAGTGCAGTAATAAATGTAATTAAATTTCAGTCACTTAAGCTTAACTAGAGCATCTTCCTGCAATATGCTCTAGAATTTAGTTTTCCAGATAAACTGAGTGTGTCACTGATGTCCAGAGAAGATCAATAGAATGGAAATTGCCATTTCCCTGGAAGTGCTGCAGTGTTTTATTGCCTACACAGTTCCACTCAGCCCTTCCCCTGCCAGAGAGGGCACATGGCCATGCCAAGCACTTGGAATTCAAGGAAACACAGAGGGAATATCTGCAAGTGATGCTCAGTTCATGTTCCTATTCCCTTCTGTTTTCCATCCCACTCCAGTCCTGTCCTGAGCTGCTTTGTCTCCCCAGGGAGCAGGAATTTCCCTGGGGGTTCTCAGTGTTGGGAAGGTTTGGGCTTGAACTCTGCAGGTGTTGTTTGACCAGCATTGTGGAACCAGAGCAGTGGGTCTGAGTGTCTGCACTCCCTTGTGCACCATCTTCATCCAGATCCTGCCAGGTAGGGCTGGTGCTGGTTGCTGGGCAAGGTATGGGCAAAATTCCAGCCTGTGGGAAATGCCCTTGCACTGCTGGGCTGGGACTGGGACCTGTTGACTTCTCTGCTGGATTCCAAGTTTCTTTAAGCTGCAGGTTAGGGCCAGGGGGCTCAAGGACTAAGCCTGAAGTGTGTCTGAACACTTGTGTGTGTTTGTCACCTGATAATGATGCCAAGCTCACCCTCAGCCACCCTGGCACAGGCTCAACCAGTGCAACCCCTCAGGGGCAGCTGGCAGGGGTTGTGCTGTGGCAGCAGAGCAGGGGCTGGAGGGGCCCAGGGAGCCTCTTGTGCTGTGCAGTCTCTTTTTGCTGTGATGTTCCCTGATTTCCCATTAATGGGAGTAGCCTGCATGCATCAACCCCAGATCAGACTGTGCAAACTGGGCTGTGTGTGCAGCTCTGTCTCCCCCAGGCTCTGCTCCATGGGCTGGGCTGTTTGATGTGGCCCCACACGGGCACAGCACGTCCTGTTTGCAGAGGGGAGTCTCTGTATTCCCAGGGGGTTGGTGATTCCCCAGGGAGCTCAGGGCAGTTCGAGGGGAGACCAGACAGGAATTATTCCGTCGCTGCCCAGGTGCATCCTGAGCACTGTCCCAAACCAGGGAGCCTTCCCCTGCTGTTACCTGTTAATTTAATCTCAATTAATTGGGAAGTAGCTGAAGTCATTGCCAAGATTTGAGTTCACTGGAGTTTTCCCTAAACAGAATAAAATTAAGACCAACACACAGAAGTTCTTTTTTTTCCTGAGGCATGTATTTATTATGCCTTTTTCCAAGTGCTCCATTGCTGTCATTGAGATCCAAACTCTCCCCCACCAGCTGCAGTGACTTACTGGAAGAGCAGATTCCTGGGCTTTCATCTACTTGCTTTCAGTCTGACATTTATGTATTTCTCATTTGATATTGATAGGCTTTGGCTTCTCCTTCTAATGCCAATTGGATTGGGGGTGGTATATATGTACACACTCTTCTGTTTGTTCCAAATTGGGATCCAATTTAAGGATCCAAATTTAAGGAAAAATTGGGATCATCCCTCCTGTACGTGGTGAATACACTTCCCAGTGCACTGTAAGGAATGAGAGGCCCACTGGAACCTCTGCCTGCCTCGGGTCCTCACTGTGGTGACTTCCAGCCCTTATCCTGATCATTGTGGAACAGCAGCACAGAGAGAAACTGCAACTTCCTGTGGCAGATTGTGGGGCAAATCCATTTCACGGTTTCCAGAGACCAGGATACCTTTTTAGATTCTATATTTCTCCTATTAATTGTGGGACTTATTCCTCAGCTTCTGAAAACTCTTCAGGATTTTGGGAAGGAAAGTTGGAGAGCCCTGTGTCCTGTCCAGCCCCTAGACCTGAGCGTGAGAACCTGCCAGAACATCCCTCCAGTGGTGGGGAGTGACACTTGCCAAAAAGCATTTTAAATATTAGCACCAGGTGGGAGATGAGGGAAGGGACTGCCAGCACTGTTTGCATCCCTGATGCTGACCAGTGTTTGCATTTTTCATTCAAGAGGAAGGGAAATGTTTAATCAAACACTGTGCACATGCTTTCCCTCACTTTTTCTCTGTGTCTTTGGAAGAGAGTATGAAAAACACATAAATTGGCCACTGATGTTTGACAGATTATCTCTTGCATCCCTTGGGAATGAAAAGATTTTGCTGTAGGGCTTCCTGACGTGTTGTTCAGCAGAGCAGGCAGACCTGGAGCCTTTTGCTTTCCCACTTTGCAGGCTCTTGGAGTACAATTGAAGCACATGCTGGAGCAATGTCATCCTCACAGACATGGGGAAAGGCATTATCAGATAATTAGACTGTGTCATGAAGATGTAATAAAAATCCTTAGGAAATTAATTAATGCACATGTACAAAAGCTACTTTACACCACAACACTTTAGCCATTTAAAATTAGGTTCTTTTTAAATAGCAAAAGCAATTAGTCTGCTCTGACTGATTGCTGGCCAATTTTTTTAATGCAAGACTTTTTTGATTTATGGGAGTGAAAAAATTAAGAAGGGGAAGGGTGAAATTCCATTGTGGCTGTTCTTAGCAAGAAAAGCATCAAACTCAATAGCTGGGTTTTGCTATTTCCTGCTTCCTGCAGTCCTGAGGTAAAACTGGGAAACTTTTAATGCATTATCTTCACAAGTATTAGCTCTCTGGGGCAATAATGTTTACTAATATCTGCCATGTTCAGATGGAAGGGTTGGATGGTATTTTGTATGTTAAATTTCTTCCTTCTTAAGGAAAAATTATTCAGGCTGAAATACCCATGTTCTTTTGGGTGGCTTCTTGGCTTTTGGAATAAAACCTCCTAAAGTCCCTGGTACTGTAACTTTTACTTTAGTAACAGTAAGGCTGAATATCAGCTGGGAAAGCAAAGCAGGACATGCAGCATTTCAATGGAATGGCCACTGGAGTTGCATAGAATTTGTGCTTTTGGGCTGGATTCAGCAGAGATTTCATGCTCATGCCTGACTTAAGATGGGTTCTCCTGCAGAGCTCGTACTTGGGTGTGTGTTTAAGCATCTCATTGAATCACAGCCCAGATCTGCAGTCAGGAAGTTTGACAATGATTTTTGTAGCTACAAATAACTACGAAACTCTCCTGCTCAGCTCCTGTCTCTCCAAAGGTTGAGTGGGTGTTGTGGGGAGACCTGGGGGAGCTGGAGACACCTGTGGCCACGTGTCCTGCAGGATTTCAGGCAAGCAGGACATCACAACTCTGGGATGGTGTCACCCAGCTCCAGCTGTGCCTCATCCCCTCCTCATCCTCTCCTCATCCCCAGCCCATCCCCATCTCCCGTGTCCTCACTGTTCTCCCCTGCCTTTCCTCAGCAGAGCACACATTGACTTGCATTCTGCACCACCCAGAGCAAGATTAGGACTTCACATTCCTTTGGTGGAAAGGGAAAAAATATTGAGTAAGTGACACAGAAGAGAAATTGCAATGCATATTAAACAGAGAGTGATTGCTGACAGCATGCATTATGTAAAAGGGGAACCTGCACCAAATGAAATACAAACCTTGCTGGAATTTAGCTGTTAATTTAATGTGTATTATGGGATTTTCAGGCATTACATTGTCCAGGGACTACTCAGCCTAAATTTTCTTACAGTTCCCATAAAGTACTGGTGATCTTTTTGGTTCAGCACCATGGTAGAGAGGATGTAGTGACAGACAAGGGGGAATGGTTTCCCACTGCCAGAGGGCAGGTTAGGTGGGATATTGGGAAGGAATTCTTGGCTGGGAGGGTGGG
>JAWWEV010000018.1:2251460-2285447 GCA_035583235.1 Hafferia zeledoni
CCAGGTTGGACAGGGCTTGGAGCAGCCTGGGCTGGTGGGAGGTGTCCCTGCCCATGGCAGGGGGTGGCACTGGGTGGCTTTGAGGTCCCTCCCAACCCAAACCACTGATATTCTGTGGTTCTGTATCAGGTTTGTCTCCTCTTACTGGTGTGGGTTGGGAGAGAATTATTCCAGAAAAAAAATTTACTTTTTCCTCAAGAACTTGATCAACCTTTTAGAATCTTGTGAGTTTTCAGTCTCAAGGTTTTCTCACTGCTTGTGAAAACCTCCTGAGTTCTTCTGTCCTAGCATATGACAGGCTGAACTGCTGAGCTGAATGATAGTTTGCTCTGCTCAGTCTGGCTGGATTTACCATGGAAAGCCAAAAAAGGTCGTTTAAAATGTTATTAAATGGGAATGTTAATAGAACTTTTTCATATTAGTGCAGGATTGGTGACAGGAGCCTTTGCATTCAGGCAGGTGAGACAGATGACAGAGCACTGAGAAACTGCTGTGTGCCAGGAAAACAAAAAATGTGTCTGGTTTTCTGTGAGGTTAATGAGTTAAAGAGGCTGCAAGGCAGGGAGCACAACAGAGCCAGGGCTGGGGGAAGGAAAACGGGAAATAAAGGAGAGCAAGAGGAGAGGTGGAGGAGAAGGTGGGAAGGAACAGGTTATGTGAGTGCCCTGATCTGGGTCATGCCAGGGAAACTCGAATTTGCATCACTGTAGAGCATTATTGCTGTGACCTGATGGGTCGTGGGGCTGCCCATCTGTTCCTGGTGAAGTCTCCTGTGGGTCATTTTGTACCAGAGGGGCTTATTCAGCAGGAGCTCTCCCCAAATCAGTGACTCGGCCTTGAGATTGGAAATGAAACAGCTTTGGACTGGAGCTGAAGGTTTGGTACTGCATAAGAGAAAATTCACATAATGGCCATTCTATGCATAATATAAAAGCCAGATGTCAACAGAGGACCTGGGAGGGAGAAAACACAGTGGGAATTTTGTTTATCATCCCATGGCATTCACAGATCCTCCTTCTGGTGCCAGTCAGGTGGGAAGTTTCCTGAGCACTTTTAGCTGGACACTAACAATGTGTATCAGAGTTAGAAACATGGATGGTTCAGCTTGGAAAAGTCAAGGGATTGTGCTTTTGGTACCAGTGGTTGAGGAAGAGCTGAGAGGAGCTGCTGACATGTTTGCTGCAATGGATTTTGACAGAAAATTTGCAGGTTCACAGTCTTGGGAAGTGTTAACTACTCAGATTGTCTCAGTTTCATGGAGCTTCCCAGGAGCTCGGTATGTTGCAAGACAACTGCAAACAGCTTGTAGAAACCTTCAAGCCCTCCGTGGGGGTATGTTTGACACCATCCAGTGTTTTGGGAAATATTATTTAGTGATGCCCAAACTTAAATGACTTTAATCAGCACTTTGAATAAAGTACTTCACCTCGTGTAGTTCTGATACGACCCAGTGCATAAAATCCCACAGAATGGAGATATCTGTACTTATGAGCTCTAAAGGAATGTCCCTTTTGTGTGCTGGGCTTTTCCCAGCCCTCCTCAGTTTTGGTTTTGCCATTAAATTCAGTGGCAGACCCGTGGGATGCTGGAGATCCATCACCATGGGATGCTGGAGATGGGCAGAGCTCTTTGGAAGCTGCTTCCAACCTGTGCCACCCCTGTAACACTCCTTGGAACGTGGCACAGGAATCCACAGGACCTGCCAGTCCAGGCCAAAGTGGTCCTGAAACCACTGGGATTAAACTGTAGAGCTGCAGTAAACTGGGAGTGAACAGCTTTGTCTGCCAGGGTGTTCTCTCCTAAGGCTCTTCTTCCAAGAGACATTCACATTCTATCAGAATGAGCGTGGATTGTCTGGCTGATGTCACTGCCCTATTTTATTGGGTAAAGGGAGGCTCTTTCTTCCCACCCTAAATAAGAGCCTGGTTCTCTGGCTCACAAAAGCTGCCTCCCTCTTGATCTCAGATGATGGTAATTACGTATATTCAAAGTGTGGCAGCTTCATATTTTCCTTTTTTCCTCTCTGTAGTGTCGAGATACTATTTAAACCTTAAAAAATGTTTCCATAAAGAAAACCCACCTGTTTTTTGCTCATATACAGACAAGTAGGAGGCTTCATTTCTGTGAAAAAGGTCTCTTGGTTTAGGAGTTATTTTGCCAGATTTGGAGCTTTCAGGGCCAAGTGCCAACCCCACCTTTTCTTCAGGCAGCTGGTGGGTCACTGAACTGGTTTGTAAGGAGTTATCATATAGTGATTACTTAGATGGCTTGTGGTAGTGCCTTAATGGCAGTTCAATTAATATGATAAGATCTTAATTGGTTGTGTAGAATATTGTCTCTTAATCTATGCAAAGTGCCAAGGGGACAGCAGAGGTGCAGATAAATCTGACTTAGCCCAGAGTGCTTGTGCCTCCAACTTGCTTAACCAGCTCTTAGAGCACTGCAGACACAAGAGCCTTGGAGGACACTCATTTTTCCCCAGTGACTGAAAATATTGTTGGTGAAAACTCTGCCCACAGAAGGGATATAGAAAGGGCCTGTCTCCAAAAACAGCTCCTGCTCAGGGAAATGAGATGCCTGATCAGCAGAGGAGCCTGACAGGCATAGCAAAGGCCAAAAGAGTGACCTGTGGGCCTGAAAAACACATTTCAGGAGTTTCAGCCAAAAAGTTGTTCTTTTCAGGTAAAAGCTTTAACAAATCTGCATTGCTGAGCTCAGTTCGTGACTCCTGGACATTTCCAAGTTTGGGTTTGGAGCTCAGTATAGCAAATATAAGTCTGATGCCAGAAGGCTCATTTTTAATTAATTACCTTTCATGGGCCCATTTAGAGTGTCCTCAGCCCCTGGGAATTCCCAGCCCAGTTTTGAATCTGGGAACTGGGCACAGAGAAAGTCACATTATAGAGGCTGATAAGGGACCTCCTGGCCCTGTTGTACACAGACTTACCTGGGCTGACAAAAGTCACAAATCCCCATCTGTACCAAAGGCCTTATTGCAGGAACATTGCAGGAAATGATGTTTAGATTTAGATTATAATTATTTCCATTAATTTTGTGTCATGTGAATGCAATGGGGGACAGGAATGGATGAGCCAGCAGGGCTTTCAAACTGAGTTAGAATCCCAGAATCTTTGGGGCTAGAAAAGCCCTCTGAGACCATCGAGTCCAACCATTGCCCTGGCACTGCCAAGGCCACCACCGACCCATATCCCCAAGTGCCACATCCACATGGCTTTTAAACCCCTCCAGGTCTGGTAACTCCACCACAGCCCTGGCCAGCCTGTTCCAATGCCTGACCACCCTTTTGGTGAAGAAATGTTTCCTAATGTGGCACAACTTGAGGCCATCCCCTTGTTCCCTGGGAAGAAGAGATCCAGAAGAGAAGGTGTTGACATGGCTGTTGGTGTTGCCACGTTGGAGACTCACTGCTGTAGAAATGCAGAAGAAAGCTGAGTTAGAAATACCTGTGTGGCCCAGATGGTGATCAGCCACCCCTGGAATATTTTAGTCACCCAAAGCCTTCAGGTCCGCTCCTGTGGGTTCTGTGGAGTGGCCACTGGCCACTCCACAGAACCCACAGGAGCGGACCTGAAGGCTTTGGGTGACTAAAATATTCCACTGTGCACAGCCAGTTCCCAAGAATTACCTCACTCCACACACGTGTTTAGGCCTTGGAACACACAAATACATCAATTGGTGGCAAGTCAAGCTGGTGCTGTTTTACAAATCCCCAGGCAGCTGAGACAAACCCTTAGCAGTGCTGCAGCTCTGCCCTGCAGGGACAGACAGAGCCATGGGCAGATGCTCCTGTTCCCAACACACACTGCTGGTTTCCCACTTCTCCACTATCAGTTGTGGCACTTGAGTGATGCTTCTTGCTCCAGGTTTGTGCCTGGAGCTTTTCTTTGCCACTACAGGTTAATGCTGCAAAGGAGCTGTGGTAGAAAACTTTCTGAAGGATCTGGGAGATGGTGACTTTGGGCATCAGGTTTGACAGCTTTCCACAGGGGAAGGGTTTGGAGGAAATAAGAAGAGGTGTCAGTGGTTGAGGTGAATGGCTGGAACAGGAATATTGTGGAGGAGACAGGAACCCACGGGGATAAAAACAGCAGTAACTGCTTGATTTGGGCCCTGAGGGCAAGAACAACCTTGGTGGCTGAGAGGAGGGGAGGTGTGGCCATGGCTTAATAATGCAGAGTCTCCACTCTGAAGGTAAGTGGGTTCCTCAGAGGGAGCCAGAGCCCAGGCTGGCACTGGTGGAACAACACCCTGCCCAGCCCAGCCTGGCACAGGACACTCACCTGCCCTGCCCAGGAACTCTCCTGTGCCAGGAGCTGGTGCTGAGCTCACACAGATGTTTGGCTCCTCCTCCTCCTCCTCAGTGCCAGGCTGCTCACTCCCCACCAGCACAGTGCAGTTCTCAGGCAGCATTTCCTTCGAGCACATGTTCCCTCAGCTAGAGAAACATTCTGTCTTTATTCTGTTTGCCACCTCTGCCTCTTTATTAGGAAAGAGGACTTGTGCATCTTTAATGCACTACTTTACAACCTTTTATGTGGAAAGATTAACAAAAGGGAACCACACTTAATTTAGGATGACAACTTAGGTTTGCCTCTGGATCCTTTTTTGGCAGACGTTTTCTCAGTAAATTACATTTGACAACCTGAAATAAATTCAAACCAAGATTTATGCCTGCATTTGCTCACAGGGCTGTGGTTCATCAGCCTGTGTGGTTAAAAAGCTATGAAAAGTAACAACTAATTTAAAAAATTTATTTTTAGACAACCTACAAGGGCTAGTGATGCTAAAACTTTGTTTAAGCAAAATCAGGTTTCTGAACATGTGGAGGTAATTTTTCGGTCGATAATAGAGTTGGGTACAGATGTTTGTGCAAGGAAAAAGAAAACAGCATTACAAAACAAGAAGAAATGAGTCATAATGATACACTTTCAGTTGCAGTTTAACACAGAAAAAGGTTTTAAAAACACAACCAAGGACACGGCATCTTTGAAAATGTTCCCAAAGGAGAAGTCAATGTTAGCCGAGATTGCCAGAATTTACTTTAGCTATTACTATGGATGAATAATTATGCTCAATTCAGCCAGTGATATGGGTTCACAGCAGGTTAATTGGTAATAATGGGTTTCATTCCAAACAGTGAGGAATGATTTTTCAACAAAAAAAAGTGCTCTCCCTGAGAGCTGAAGATGTCCTTGCTGCCCATGCTTTGGAGACACAACAGCACGTGTAGGACCCCAGGGCTCCTGGTCCTGGGGCACAGAGCTGCCCTCACTGCTCAGGGCTGCTGGCAGGGGAGGCAACAAGCTGAGGAAGCATCTGAGCTCTGCAACCTTGTCCTGCTTTTAAAAATGATTTTCCTTCCCCTGACTCAAATTTGGAGCTGGACAAAGAAGAGCAGAATGATCCTGCTCAGATCTCCAACACAGACAGAGCTTTCTCTCTGTTACGTAGGTGTGAACACCGAGTTAGTCACTGGGAGTTGATATTAATTGGACAAAGAATTTTCTGTGCTTGTGCTACTGCATAGCACAGGAGTTCTTCATCCCCCCTCAGTCCTGCTCACTGCACCATATAAATAATAATGAAGCAGGAATAAGTCTATTGATTGTGATATGGCTGGGAACAGGATCTGAGCCTCTCAAATCTGAACCTTCTCTCCCTTCAGCATCTTCCCCTGAGGGTTGGGTATTGTTTGCCATGTGCACAAATTCCCAGGAATGAGGAAAATTAGTGTGTGACACAAGAGAAGATATGAACACAATTCATCCAGGATAGGCCTCCTCACCCAGGTGACACCCCAAGTCATCTCTGTTTAAATGTTTTATCAAATTCCTCCATCCTTCACGCTCTGTGGAAGATTTCCTGTCTCAGCATTCCAGTCCTTGTTTTCCCTCTGTAACTAAATTGTGAGGATCCCTGTGACTCTATCAGGAGCTCTCCAGACAGCAGGGAGTAAATCTGTTTTAAAAAGACAAAAAGAAACCCCTCAAAATGTAGTCCTTTCATTACTTTAGTTCAAAAAGAGGGAAAAAAACCCAAACCTCTGTCTGTAGGTTCAGAAGCTGCCAAGTCTGATTCTGTTGGATTTGTATGCAAGTCATTCCATAGAAAGAGAAGTTGGAAATACATGCATAGGACACTTCCAAGGTTGAAATATTTGTGCTCTTATTTTCTCCTCTGCCCTAACTGATTTTTTTTTGTAAAGTTCCCCAGAGAGGAAAATGCTGTTACAGTGTTTGGCTTCTTCCACCCTTTGATGAGTCAAATGCACCACACCATGCCCTGGGATCTGTGTGAGCTGGAGCACATGGAGAGTGTGTGGACCTCAATTGTGCCTGGAATGTTTGTTTCCCTCTCAGCCCCCTGAAGTTTGGGATCACAGGAGTTGTGCCTGTGCCCTGCCCCAGGTGCCACAAAGCCCTGAGTGAGTCAGAGCCAGGCTGGCCTGAGCAGAGAACTCTGCTCCTCAAGCTTTCCTCCAAAATACTCAGCAGATCCAGCATGTCCTACAAGCAGTGTCTGCAGCAAGGGGTGGGAGCAGAGGTGCAAATGGCAGAATTCAGGATGTTCAGACACAGTAAGAGAGGGCAGCAATGGCTCAGCTGATTGTTTAACTGGAAATGTAAGATATCAGCCCCAGTTCATGTTCACTTGGGCTCTGCCTGGGCTGTGGCTGATGGGCTGGGCTGGGATTCTCTGTGTTCTTCCAAATACAGCTCTGAGACAGCAGGGAAAAGGAGGGGCAGGCAGTGATTTCTGCTCTGTGGTGGCCAGTGACAGGCCCCAGGGAACAGCCTGAAGGTGTGTCAGGGCAGGGTTAGGTTGATATGAGGAAAAGTTTCTTCCCCCTGAGGGTGGTGGGCACTGACCAGGCTCCCCAGGGACGTGGGCACAGCCCCAAGGCTGCCAGAGCTCCAGAGGTGTTTGGACAATGGGACAGAGTGGGATTGTTTGGGTGTCTGTGCAGGGCCAGGGGTTGGACTTTGATGATCCTTCCACCTCAGCATATTCTGTGATTACCCTCTTGCACTTTTTATGGACAGCGTGGCCTATTATCTGCTGAGTTTTCTGGTGTTCTGTCTTTTGACTGTGCTGCTTTTATCCTATCAACCTTCCATACATTTTGTAGATTTTCTTGTTGAAAAGCTTCCATTTCAGTATGCTTTTAATTGTATTTGATTTCTTCTTGATTTAATCCTGTGTGATCCTTTTCCTTCCTTGCTGTTGGAGATCTTGAAGCAGAAGGAGGTTTTCCTCAGCTGTCCTGAGGAAGGCTGGGCTGTCCCAAAAGTGTCACCCCATGTTATGGTGCCACAGGTAACCCCCAAACACTGCCCAGCACTGGCCTCTTGCACTGCCCAGAGGTACTCACTGCTTTCCTGCCATAATTACACCTCCTGGAATCTCACCTTGGACTTTTCAAACCTTGTGTGGTGTTTTTTCTCCAAGATTGTCTCAGATACAAATTGCAGGTAATTATCTACATCCATCATTCCTCACTGTGTTTCATTAAACATGGGATTGTTCTGCACTGCTGTCCTGACTCCTCTCTTTCATTTCCCTTCCTGCCCGTTGGTGTCATTAGGGAAGTTTTGCTTCCAGGGTCTGTGAAGGGCAGGTGGGATGAAATGCAGGAATGGGAACACACATATTGGAACACCACCCCTGCATCCCCCCAGGATATTCAAACACACAGCATATGTCTTGGGTAAAATAACCTTTTGCTTCAGGCTTTCTGACTCCTGGGAGCTGTATTTTATCCTGAGGAAATATTTTACTGCTTTTGTTCCTGGAGTGTGCCACTGGAGTGATATATATTTGTACTTCTGGATAATATGCTCTCCATGCAAAATCTGAGGTGAACTCTCCATCAAACACTCGGGATGAGGAGGTGGCTCTGGGGTCAGGGACAGGAGGAGCATTCCTGCCTCTGGAGGCTGTTCCAGCCTGAAGGTGGGGAAGGGAATGTTTGAAACCCTCAGACTGTTCTGTGACTGTAGAAGTAGAGCTTTTCCAAGTGCATTCCTTGCAGTGTAAATCACTTGGATTCAAATCCTGAGCTCCACTGAATTGGTGTCATTCCACCAAAGCCTTGAAACAATCCAAGGTATCTGCTCACATCCTTGGGCAAGGGAGAAGGAGATCATGTGAAGCTCTGAGTTAGGAGCAGATCCAGCACCTTTGAATGTCCAATTAAAATCACAAAGTTCTTTGCATTTGAATGACTTTTGAACACAACTGTTTGGTTTTTCACTTAAAATAAAACATAAAATGTATTTAAATTTATTTTCCAAAGAAAGTTCTGCAGTGTTGCTGCTCTGGCAGCTGAGTGAGTTGTACAGATGTGACAGGAATGCAGCAAAACTCTTTTTAGACTATGCTGAAGAGCTAAAAATTGTTTACCTTAGAATAGAAATGGATAAAAAATCCATATAGTAAATGATGAGTCTGGAGTGTGTGGATCAGACAATCAGATTATTTTGTCTCATAACTCCAGTGAAATTTAAGTCCCACAAGGATGAAAAGGAAAGATGTGGAAGAGCAATGACAGAGGAGCAGGGAGTGGAGACCTGCAGGGCTGGGGTGGAAGTGGAAGGTGTCCCTGCTCAGGGAGGGGGTGGGACAGGTGGCATTTAAAGTTCCTTCCAACCCCAACTTTTCTGTGACTATTTCAGAGGTCAAGCATTTGGCATAATTCACATGAAAATTCAGCTGTTCATATAAATGATAAAAATTCTGCCCTGTTTACTAGTCAAGGGTCACTTGCAGGCCTCCAGCATGTCATGGTAAACCATCTGAACACCTTGGATGGCTGCTTGGACTAAATGTGGCATTTGTAATCTCCTTTTATTTCTGTAATATTTTCAGTTTTACAGGTACTCTGAAGCAGCAGAGATAGTGACAATATGGTGATTTTATCAGCTTAAGCAAAGCTCCAGTTCTGCATTTCTATATCAGGATGTGGATTCTTTCCACCATAACCAGAATCTTAATTACTTATATATTGATTATATATGTATATAAATATAAACTATTTCTGACCCACACTCCAGGAGATTTATTGGTGTAAAACCCACTTGTTGATTTTGATTATGTTCTAAGTAGTGGGAATGGTTTTGATTGATATCCCCCAACGATATTAATAACACTGTTTGTATATTTTAATGAGTGTAACCCAGGTAAATGGGGATATAGATCTGCAATGCCAACATCCTGATTTTGTAGCAGTACAAACATGTATTTTTTGTTAATGCAACTTTTATGTTCCCCTGTAATTGCTGGAGCTGATCCCTGTGTTAGTGCAGGAGCAGAAGGAAACAGCCACGGAGTGATCCATCACAATTTGTAAAAACTTCCTGGCAGTGTGTGGGTTGTCTCCTGCTTCCAGGGAGGGTATAACTCATTTGCTTTCTGCTGAGGGGGAAATGGAGCCTCTCTCTGAGAGCAGCAGCAACTGGGCTTTAGTGACGTGTTCTTTTACCTGCTGGTGGTCGTGGGATCTCGGGGTGGTTGGGGTTGGAAGGGACCTTGGGGACCATCCTGGTCCAGTCTCAGCTGTCACTAGACCAGGTTGCTCCAAGCTCCATCCAGCCTGGCCTGGATCCTCACATCCCTCTGTGGAGGAAAAGAAGGATTTCTGAGTTAAGAAAAAGGGTTTTTAGAATAACAGACAGAGTTTTGGGGCCTCCTAACAGGTGCGAGATAGTTCTGTGAGAAAGGCCAACCAACCAGCAAAACCAAAGGAAGATAAGAAGGTTTTAGGTCAGCCTGCCTATGAGAAGGAATGTTAGGTGATAAGTTTTCTCACAACAAAAGTGAACATCTGTCCAAAAGTATGATCCAATTAAAGCTGTGATGAGTTTAATGGACACTGTGGTTTCAACCTATGTGGTGCAGCTATGGGTGGGAAGAAGGTCAGGTTATATTCTGTAATTAGAAGTTAGTTAGGGCTTTTTGCCTGTCTTTTGTCTCTCCATGGAGTTCTTGAATAAAACTGTCTTTGAGTGTGACACCTGTAAGCTGTGGCCTAATTAATCTTTTCTAGCTGACAAAATTTTCTGTTACATCCCTCCCCTGCAGGAACACAGCACAGCCTCCTCTCACAAGGGAGGTGTAAACTGTTTCCTCCCCATTCCCTAATACGTCCTGGAAGCATCTCTTAATGAAACAAATCAGAATAGGAAAGAGTAAATATAGAGAAAATATAGATTATGATTTCTTCATCTTCTTCTGTCTCATCTTCTTCAATATAAATATGTCTATAGATTTCTGTAAATAGAAAATCTTAAAAAGTACTCAGTGCCTTTTCCTGATGATGCTCCTGGAAACACTGGGACATCAGTGAGGTTCTTTGCCATCCTCCCAGTGAACAAATGCTCCAGTTGAGCAGCCCCAGTGGTGTCATGGGAAGTAACTGGTTGTATCATGCTCACATATGTACACTCTTTGTGTGTATAATGTTCCTGTAGTGCTGTAGAAATGAGTGGAAACCCCAGACCTGTAACTGAATTTCAGTGTCTGCCACTGGTACCAAGTTGAAATTGTTGAAGTAGAACCATAAGGAAGGTAAAAAATACCCTAGAACTTGGAGCTGCTTTACTGATAGGAGTGTTGTTGATGGACATTGAGGCGTATCCTGTGCAGCTCTGGCAAAAATCAATCCCTGAGTTCCTGCAATGTTGTTTGAAAAATTGTACAGTGACTTACCCAGGGACTAATTCAGCAAAGAGCTGTGTGAGTCCATGTGAGCTGCTGGTTTAAAGCTGGGGGTTCATTTCTTTAACAGTCAGTGGACAGAAAGCAATCAGGGAATTGGATTGTGTGAAAAAGTAGAAGGTCTGCAGTTTATTTGCTGCAAAACTCTCACTTGTCCTGACTGACCAACCTCCCTGAAGTGTTGTGAGGTCTCTGGAGCAGGTGCTGACCTGGAGCAGACACTGGGCCAGCAGAAAGGGCAGACACTTCTGTGATGTTCTGCTGTTCCTCAGAACTCTCTGGGCTCTTTAGGAGAACCACGTTCCTTGTGGTGCCAGTTTGGGCAGTGGCTGCAGGGGTGGGAACCAGAAGGTGCAGGGTTGGGGGCAGTGCTGCTGCATCTCCCAACCCTCAGATGTGCTTCCAGTTTTAAGAGGGTAAATATTCAGGAGTTTTAAACCCAGAAACTTCACACACACTGCAAAATAATAAATTATAACTCACTTTGAAATAGCTGATCAAATAATTAGTCATTACTTGCGTTTGTCTTCTTGGTACTCCTGAAGCAAAAGCTCATGAAAAATCCCACTGTTCCCATATGAAACAAGTAGGAGCTGAGTACCTGTTGAAAAAAATCAAATTGGTGGTTTTAAGAACCACTGATCTGTAAAAATTAAATTTAAATTGTGTTCTACTGCATTTTTCACATTTACAAGATGAAAAACATATCTAGTACATTTTCAGCAATCTGGCATTTATTTGTGGCATTAAACCTTCCAGGCCCTTTCATCTGTGGAACATTAGGCCATATCCTTTCCTTGAAAAAACCAGTTTTAGCTAAAGCAGTGATTACTTTGTTAAATATGGTGTGATGCTCTTGGGCAGGAATCTCCCTTTTATCCAGAGGTCTCAGAACTTGATAGCTCTGCCTTAAAAAAGTAAACACAACTTTAACCTTCCTTCAGAGATTCATCAGAAAGGTCAGGCTCTGTTCCCTCCAATTTCCCAGGCTCAGCTGGGAGCTGATTAAAGCTGCCAGCTACAACTTGTCAGTTTTGGCAGAGACAACTCTATAAACTCTTTGTTATTCACTTTGCTGTGTGTTATAAATATATTTATCTTCTGCTGTCAGGCGTGGACTGGACAGGTGCTAGAGGAGCAGTTAAGCTCTACCATTAATCTCTCTAACAATGTCATTACTTAGTAACTCAAACCAAAAACATGGGCAGAATATTCAGGAACTTTCTCTAGTTCTTTTTCCAGGTGACTGGCGTGGCTGGAGGGAAAATGATTGTTATTCCAGAAGGTTTCCAGCAAGTGTGTCTGTGAAGTCAGGATATGTGACTGTGACTGGTATTTTGTATCTTTGGAGCAATGTTTTGGGGCTGGATTTGATAGCTGGTGTGTTTGATTAGAAAATACAACAAACTTGGTAGTAAAGAGTGTGTTGGACTATGCAGGTTGCATTTTAGGAGAAGATGATAATGGTAAGCTCAGAGCAGCTTTGGACAGACCCAGAGCTGCTGGGCAGAACAGGAGTGAGCAGAAGTGTCAGTCCCAGGCTGGAGAGTAATGTAGAAATGTAACACAAACTGGGCAGGTCGATGACATGAGTGTTTCTGGCCCAGAAGACAAAAAAAGCAGAAACAAAGATATCTGAGATTTATGAACTGTGTCATAAAATCTGTGTCTCTCCAGGCCCCTGGAGGAGCATTGCTTTGAAGGCTGCCCAGTGAGCTGCTCTCCAGGCTGAACAGAGGCAGAGAAACTGCAGACTTTGGGGCCATCCTAGTCCAGGCTCAGTGACAACAAGCCCAAGCTCAGAGATGTTCCCAGGCTGTGCCTGTGTGGTCTGTGTGTGGCAGAGGGATCAGAGTGGGAGAAGTGCAGGTTGTACATCATGGAAGAGCTGCAGGGAGTGGGGAGGGAGCCAGGGGGTTCCTGAGCTTTCCTGCCTGTATTTGGGACCCAAGTGTTGCCTGGAACTGACTCTCTCACCACCTTTTTGCTCTTGCTGGGCCTTGGCTGTTCCTACTGAACACAGAAATCACACTCTGCAACTGCAGGTTCAGGCATAATGCTGTTAATCCTGGCCTTTCCCCAGTCAAGTAGAACCTGTGTGTAAAACCAGGCTGTGCAAAGTCAGTTTAGTGTAACCAGAACTGCTGAACTCCCTCGTGCCTTCAGTGGAGCACAGTGTCCCACGGCACAGGGAGGTTCTGGAAACAGGGTTGTTTTCCTTTGAGCTTGGTCTAAGAGTCTGGTGATTTAATTAACAAGGGATACAGATAAAGCAAGAGAAGTGCTGTGTGTTCTGACCTGCAATGATTGTGCCAGGGGGTTTCTGTGGGAGCACTGACACCCCTGGACACGGTGAGGGGGGACTGAGCAGTGAGGAACTGCTGCAGGGACTTGGCAGCGCTGCCCAGCTCAGGGGATGTCAATACACAAAGTCATCTTGCTGTCAGAGCTCGAGGACTGACTGGCTCTGAGGAGGGAGAGTTTGTGGTCAGGAGCAGAGCTGTTCATCTCCAGCTGCCAATATTTGGAAGGGAACTGAGGCAGTTCCACAGGCGTGTTCTTGATTCAGGATGGAGGTTGAGCTTCTGCCTCTGGCTGAGCTCAGGGGCTGCAGTGCAGTGCAAACTCTTGCAACACAGGTGTGTGCCAGGCATGCCCATTGCTGCTCCCTGAGAGAGCTGAGCTCATCTCCAAGTAGGGTGGGAAATGGTTGAAACCAGGAGAACAAGGATGTGAAACTGCATCTTGCCTTTGCCTAACACTGATGTGTTTGGAGGTGTGACATCCCTGTGAGTGTGGGACAGACAAAAGAGCAAAGTGTGGCCTGAGTGGGCAGGTGTGGAGGGAGAGCAGAGGGTCATCTTTCCAATCTTCCACCCTTAATTTCCTGCTCCTGCTTTGCCATCTCCTGCATTGTGCCCGTGTGTCACTTGTTTCTTTTCTTTTATTTCTCAAGGGTCATGAACAAACAGCACCATTTTAGGATTTTCACAGCATTTCTGCCAAATTCTCTTACTTTTGGACTTGACTGGAATATTATTTCCAAGTGCAATAAATTGAAATCCACGTTGATACACAGCACTTCCTCAGAGGCTTTATTGTATTCTGCTGGAAAATGTGTCTTTTAGTCATACTTAGCATCACAAGCAACGTAAATTTAGTGCTTTAACAAATTCCCTCCTGGACTTTTCATCACCAGAGCTGATGTTTACAAGTTTGAACATGCTGTTCTCTGTAAGACAGTCTGTTGAAGAAGTGGGAATGGGGGTGAAGAAAGACAGACAGAGGATTTCTTCCAGGTCATGTCTGAGTGATGGTGTTAATGTGTACATGCTTGTAGTAGACTTCAGTTTCTAGTTATAATCAATACTTGACATATTTTCCCCATGATTAAATTAAAGCTGGGAAAGTGAGATTTCCCTGAGGAGAAAACAAGTGGCAAAAGAGTTCATGGTGATCTGCATGTAATCGAAGTAAGTGCTGCAATTACCTCCAGTCTATGCCTTGCTTTGTCCCTGTCCCTCCCCTGGCCCAGTGCCTGAGAACCTTTTGGCTTCTCCCCCACATCAGAGAGAGAAATAGTTCAGGCACTGGGCTTGGTTTTTTATTGCTCTGCAGGATTCCTTAAGAGGAAGGGAAAAGAACCCAGTCGGTGTTGCCAGTTTTAGAGCTGCATTTCTGCTGCACAGTATTTTGCAAACAAATCCATAGGCACTGATTGTCCTTGAGGTTGGAAGGTGATGGAGTGAGCATGGCTGGGAACTGGCACCCTTCAGGCTTCTGGGAGGATGTGTTCTTTCCTGGAGCTTGGATTGGCAGGTGGTGCTTTCTTTGCCTCGTGTCCACTGGTATTCTTGGCAAGGGCTGGGATTTCACCCTCTTGGGCTCCTTGTGGGATGTGGCTCTTCCCCACAGCCTGGGCCAGCACCCCTAACTGGGCACTGGAGTTGGTGTGAGTGACTCACTTGGTTCTTTAAGGACAGTTCCCTGAGAGTGAAACCAGTGAGGAATCAAAATAGCTTGAAGAAAGACATCAGGTAGAAGAGTGTGACTGGGCCCACTTAAAGGGTATTTTCTGGAAAATTATCCTCGACCTTTCCCTTCCCACACCAGCAGTTTGATTAGATTCTGAATGAGCCTTTTCAGAGTCCTCCTGGCAGGTCAGCCAGAACTCACCTGCCCTGGGAAGCTGCAGCCTGATTTCTTTGTTTCTAGGAATAGAACTCAGCAATCGCTCTGCTGTTAATGATTTCTGCATCCTGAGTCGCTTTCCCCGTGGCCTTTGCAAGGATTAACCATTGGAAACAAATTATTCTTTTACACCTCACAATTTGTTTTAGATTTCTCTTAGACCATGAAAATAACTAAGCTGTTTTGGATCTGGAAACTTAATATATTAAATAAGTTGCCTGTTTTTTTGTAGTGAAATGAAACTTTCTCTGAGCACTGCTGTTGAACTGTGAAAAACCTTTAAAAATACGTGTCAAGCAAAGCTGTTTAGACAATTTTTCCTGTGAGAAGTGGGAGATAAGAGATGAGATGACACAGGATTGTTGTCATTTCTGCTGCATTCCTGAGGTACCTGGTAACAGACTGTAAGATTCTGTTCACATGCAAAGCTGGAAATTACGGCCCCATTTAATTAAAATTAATAACTCAATCTTTATGACGCGAAGTCAGAGCAGTCTAATGATCCCATCTATGAAGCCTCCAGTTATTTACAAGGCAGATGTTTGCAGAACACAAACCAGGCTCTTGTTTTTGTGTGCTGAAGGAGCTCCACTCCTCTCTCAGTGCCCTCCTCCGTGTGCTGCTCGCTCGGCTCTGTGAGGCACACGCTGTTTGTGACACATCTCGGAGCTGCTGTTGATTCCAGGAAGAACAGATAGAAACTGGGAATGGTTCTGCTGCAAAAACAAGCAATAGTTCAGGTGTTAAACCACCCATGTGGAAAATTGCTCTGACAGTTATGATGTTGTTGCATCTTTTGCTAAAACTTAAACTATCGTTTCCTTCCAAGGCGTTGCCGTCCCATGTTCCAGTTCCCACCACTGCCCTGGCTGCTCCTGGGGGAGAGGGGCAGCTCTGTCAGGCCATTTGTGCTTTTATACCCTGAATTATGAGCCTCCAGCCAGTGCTTCATAAAGAAAATTGTACTCCTTGGCCTATAATTAGTATGAATGCAAACCCAGAGACTGTGGTTGTTTTCTAGGTGAAAGATTTTGATGATAAAAGACAACTGGATGTGATAAAGCAGAATTTGGTGACTTGAATGCTTGAGTCTAAAATCCTTTTTTTTCCTTCCTCAGTTAATATGTTGTGGGAATTTCATGTGGGAAAACAAAGGGGTCTCAGAGTCCTCGCCTGCTCCTTCCTTGCTGGAATGGCACTCCATGTTTAATTGAGGAGACTAATGAGCTGCTCTGTACCAAGATGGACTGGGTTCTAATTGAGGAAGAACTGGGGGACCTTGTGGGCTGTAGTAACAGGAAGGAACTTAATCAAACAGATGTAAAGATGAACAGCCAGGGACTAACAATGTGTTAGGTAGAGGCTCATCATGTGGATGAGGAGCAGAGATCTGGTTCTAGTTGGGTTCTAGGACTGATTCAATGAGGGGGTTTGTGCAGAGATGGAAAAATGTGAGAACCTCTGTCCAAAGCAGTGTTTCTAAGGGGGAGTGGGGATGGAAGAGATCAGGAGTGAGCAGAAATAAATAAATTTGGCAGAAACAGAAACCTCTCATGTGGAAACTTGTTTATTCATGAACATCATAAAGCCCATCTCTTTTCTGGGGCCACTCACAGTGCCAGAAATGGCAGCCTGAGGAGCCTTGTGCCCAAGAACAAGCCTCAGATGTGAGGCTGTGTGATGTCATGGGATCATTTTGTCACTCAATGCCAATGATTTCCAGGGCTGATTGCAGGCAATCATTAATCACTTGGTATTGAGCACAACCAGCTCCTTCACATCTGGGGCAAGAACAAGTGGCACCTATTTAGCCAACCTTCTGCTCTCAGCAATTTCAAAATAAACCAAACTCTGAGACATGAAGCAAGATCATTCTTTTCCCCAGGAATTTAGATCATAGAAAACCTCAGTTTACTTCTAAGTTCAGTGATCCCCACTCACACTGAGAGGAATGTGCCATGAGAGTGAGTCCTGTATGGAAATAAAGGAGCTGCTGTAAGAATATTGACCATTTCTGAATATTATTGTGCTCCTCTGTATGGTTGTTAGAGAGAAGAGGCAGATAATATGACAGGTGTTCCTTTTCACTCATCTATATTGAAAAAACCTGTTGCAGGTGAGGTGTATTCTCAGATTTGGGACTGGAACACTCTCACCAAACCCAAGGGTTCAGTTACTATATGGAGCTGATATTAAGCCAGAGCAGTAGGATATCTATTTCCCAGTGTATGGATATTTATTTCCTTGAGCCAAGGGGGCTCATTGACAGACTGTTATCTGTACAAGCTGCCATGTGGGTGTTAATGCACACATTCACTCCACCCTTCCTTTCCAGTTTGGGACCAGCCCTGTGAAACCAGATCTGATGTTTCTGGTGAATCCCACGACATTTTGTAATAATGAAAAATTTCCCTTCACCTTTCCCCTTGTGCCTGACAAGCAGGGAGAGTTACTCAGACATCCTACATCAAACTGGCATATTTTTAGATGTACATGTTTCTCAGTGTCTGGGGTCTCAGGCAGGCAAAGTGTTGCATTGCTCTGAGCTGCTGAAATCCTTCCCTTCTGTGATCCTGTTCCCCCAGGACTGCACAATTCCTTTGGAATCCCTCCTTCATCTCCCCAGCTGTTTGTTTGGTCAGGAACTTCAGTCCTGGTGGTTTGCTGACAATCATCCACTGCCAAAAGAGCAGAGAATTTCATTAAACACTCTGTTGGTGTCCCAGAGCTGAGGAGGGATCCACCTCCAGCCTTTGGGGTTTGGAACCCAAATGATGTGGCCCTTCTGCTCCAGGGCAGGAGAAAGTGGACCTAAAGGAGATCTGTAATCCCAATGTCTTCTTGGAGTGTCCTAAACAATAGTCATTGATCTCAACATAAGCTGCAGTTATTACAGACTTCATTTTTTTATGGTACATAATTAGATAATCCTCCAAAGAACTTTTTATCACATGTATTTCCATTAATTAACATTAAATGTCATTAGCAGTCAACTCGGCTTGATCAAAGACAGATAAGTTGTAGTGAGATTCTGAGAAATAACACAGCATTTACTAATTGTATTATTGATTTCCTGGTGTGAGGAGCCCTAATTATGAGTGATGCAGAGTGGCCCTGGCTGAGCCTGCCGGGGGTGCTCTGAGAGGAGCCACTCCCGGGCCTGGCTCTGCAGCTGCTCTCAAAGGTGATGCTTTAATGGACTTTGAAAGCTCCAAAAGTGTGTTCTGTGTGGCTCCACATGAAAGAGGAAGGAGATTTGGGATTTTTGCCTCCTGATTTTAATCATTCAGGAATAGATTTGAGATCTGTGGGTGGATACTCGTGAACAGTGGCAATAACGTGGCAGAGCTGATTTTAATTAGTAGGCCAGCCTAAGACACAATTTCCCATAGCTCCCTAGGACCTTTTTTTTTAAGTTTAAATGAGTTTTTAGGACTTTTTTCAAAGTTGATGATACATTCAGACTTCCCAAATTTAAATTTCATCTGAAGGCAAAAACTAAAAAAGCAAAAAAAACAAGTCATGAGGTGAATATTTGATTAGAACAAATGTGGATCTGAGCAGCAGGAGCAACCTCAGATGTGTCTTATGTAAGTAGAGAGCTTTCATAGGAAAATGAAAAGGAATTGAGATCAATGACATAATTATGAAACGTTACTCTTACCCTTAATTGCTTATACTTAACAACATGAAAAGCCTGGGGTTTAAAGTCTGTGTCTGTGTATGTGATTACCCCATTCAGTTGCCTGAAATTTCAATTTACTCTCAATTCATGGTAATAAGGTGAGACATTACTAGTAAATATTTTGTTGAAATTGTGAAGTGTGAACATCTTTTGGAGCTGAACCCCTCTCCAGATTTCCAGGTGACCTTTTTGTGCCCATTTCACTGAGATGTCAGAGGACTGAAGGGGTTATTTTGTCCATGTCCTTCTGAGGAGGAACTTAAAGACAGATTAAATATAAAAACCTCTGTCAGACTCAGTATTTATAAAAGAAGTCTGAAAAATGAGAACTTTAATTTTTTAAATCAACTTTCAATTTTCAGATTTCCAAGCTCTTAGAATAACATTCTAAAAAACTTGTGCCTGCTCTGGTTCCCACCTACTCGTTCCTACTCCCTCCTTCTGTTGGAGAGCCTGGTTAGCAAATCAGGGAGCTGAGAAAGGAATGTCTGGGCTGGTGGGTGGGCTCCACACTCAAACAAACAAACAAACAAACCAACCACAACAAATCCCCATCTCCACTCCTGGCTGTGTCTGCCTTGCCAAGAATGAGGGGTTGGACTCCTCAGCCCTGTTGCCTTTTCCACTTGATGGAAAATCCAAGGGATATTTCAAGGTGTATTAACAACACATTCCTCAAAAAACAGTGTAAGGAGCTCTTTGAATAGTCCAGGAAATAAAACAGTAATCCATGATTTATTCAAATACTTTGCTGCTGTGCTTTTAAAGTGTTGCTTTAGGAAGAGATGAGCTAGAGCTGAGCTTCTCCATATCTGAGAAAGGAATTCCATGAGAAGGTGCAATGCCATGTGGGATGAAAGACAGGAGGAAGAGGTGGTTAAGGCAGAAGAGTCATGTCCAGACCAGTAGGATTCTCCTGAGTGGCAAGAAGAGAGTTTACAATCACTGATCCTGCTGCCACTATTCCTAAACTCAAAGTTTAAACATTTTCATTCCCAGAGGAAACTTCTATGTTCAGTAGTAGGGGAGGGGTCACCAAATCACACAATCCTGACCTTTACCCTGCAGCTCATACCTGGTGTTGGCGAGAGGAAAAGAGAGAGAGACCTGTGCTTGTCTTACCTTGTGGAAAACACCCCTAATTAGTACGTCTGTAAAATGATGGAAATCCAGCCCTAAAGTTGCCCCTTAAACTCTCTCTGTTATAATTTTTGTTGGCCTTTTTTCTCCAAGTAGTTAAATAAGTTCTCAGTGTCAAGTTTAGGAGGAGGAAGCCAAGGTAGTTGCATGCACCAGTTGTTCAGGTCTGGTTTTGTCCATAGGGGTTTTTCCAGCTCCTGTTTTCCTGCCAGGAAACTCTGACTCGAGTAGCTCCAGTTCCATCTGCCTTGGACTGACCTGGCACATCCACATCCTCTCCAGGTTCAAACTGGCACAGTGAACTCAGTGGACTTCAGCCATTTACACCAGCACATCCTCTGGCCCTTGCAGCTTCTTTCCTTTGTTCTGCCTAAGATGCTGCCCTGCAGCCCCTCAGTTCTTTGTGGGTTTGCTCTCCTGGATTTATTTATGGCTGTTCCTCCTCAGCTTTTTGACAGCCATTTTGCACAGTGCCCTGTTCCTGTAAGCCAGGTGCTCTTATCCTTAATGAACAATTTCCTGGAAAAGGAAAAAAAAAAAATAAACAATAGATAAAGTAGGTTATGGAGACAGCAGAGTCAAGAGCTTTGCATAGTGATGGGAAATTAAATAAGGCTGGGGTCATGTTCTCATTTATCTCTGCAGTCCCTGCTCTAACAGGGTCTGTGTCGGTTCCTGGAAAGGTGAGGATATTTGGGAGGACTGTTTGGATCTGCTGGGTGGTTTGAGCACAGTCTCTTCATTTCTCTGCCCTACACAGAGGAGAAAACAGGCACAGGAGTGTAAGCCATGGATGTTTTGCCCTCCCAGCCCATCCCAGTGTGGGGCAGGGAGTGCTGCTTGAGGGCTCCCTGCACACCCTCCCTGGCACCTCTGCCTGTGGCTGTGCAGCTGAGGCTCCACACGGGCTGTGGGTGCTCCAGAGGGGCAGCTTTCACTCTGGATTGAGACATTTTTCTCCTTGAAGTGACCTCCCCAAGCCCCAGGGCAGCCCTTGGGGCCCAGCTCTGCTCCACTCTGGTTCACAGGGGAATCACAGCATGGACAGGCCTTTGGTGTGTCTGAGTCTTGTCCTGCTGGGACAGAAGTGACCTCACAGTTCCCTGGGGATCTGGAGCCTCCTTCAGGGATGTTTTGGGAGCTGAGCTTTGGGCACCATGAGAAGGTGCCTGGTGTCCAGCTGGTGGATAGTTAAGCAGGAATAATCCTGCAGGTTTTCTTGCCCCTCATAGCAAAGACCAGCAGGGATTACAAAGACCTCACTCACCATGATCCTCTCCATGGCATCAGCTCTTGTCCTAGAGAAGGGCACACCTGCTCAGCCTGTTTGCCATGCTGGATGCCTAAATCTAGGAGTTTGTACCAGGCAGCTGAGTGACCTGCCTGATGCTCAGGGAGACATTTGTGATGCTCTGAAAATCAGATGCATTTGGTGGACCCCCAACTTGAGGCTTTGAATCAAATTCTAGCCTTCCAATACTGATGCCCCTCCAGATATGCCCTGTGAGAAACACAGGAAAACACAGGGGATTATTGCAGCTCCTGAGGAAACCTCTTTTATTGCAATTGGAATTGGCAGTTTTTATGTGGCCCCTCTAATTCTTAAGCCATTAGAAATCTAAAAATTGATTTAGCATTTCTCTCACATTTAGCAGACATCTATAGGAAAAGTTATATTCTCTGTGGGCTATCAATGTCTTTAATATCTATGAAGTTAAAAACTCTTAGATGCAGATTGCAAGAGACTGAGGGGGGATGGAATGCAGGAAGAGGATAAAGCTGTGGGAAAAGCCCCAGGAGAACAGCTATATGTGCTATTGGACCAGTGGGACCAGCAAAGCAGAGATGCAGAGGCAGCAAACATTGTTTCCTTACTATTTCATAAAGATACTGAAGATAAAAAGCAGCATTTTTAAAAAACACATGTTTAGTTTCAGTGTTCATTTTATTCCAGTTTTTGATTTCATTTTGCTTGGATTGGTACCTCGAAAGTTCAAGGGATTCACCAGCTTGAAAGCCAGAGTGGAAAAACTGAATCTGGGCTCTCAGTGCAGCTCCAAGGCTTGCCAAGCAACCCTCTCCCAGAAATGCTGCAGTTTGGAAAGGAGAGACAGGCCTGAGCTGTGGCACTGGGGTGTGCTGGTGCTGCTGGAGAGCACCAGCCATCAATCTGTGCTCCTTAATTTGGCCCTGGCTCAGCTCTTCTCTCACTGGGGACTTCTCTGCTGTTTGCTTCGTTTTATTTTCCACTGAGATAAATGAAGACAAAAAGAAGGGGCCAATTGTTCTGACAAATAGAAGTCATTTTTAAAAATATATAACCATAAAAGATATTCTACATTTTCAAACCACTTTTTTCCTGACTTCCAGAGAACCACAGTTAATTTATTTCACTGTGTGTATATTGAGCATCCTTTTATTTCGTTGCTTGTTACTCCCATTTTCAGGTCAACTTCATGTGCACTCTTTAAATGCTGTAAAAAATTCACTTGGGAACAAATAGTTGGGGTTATTTTAACTAAATACTTACAAGCACATTATTCCTCATCTGGGCATGGCTGTAGCATTTGGGTTGCTTTATTTATCCTGGGTGTTCTGGGGATCCAAGGCCGTTGTTGCTCCAAGTGTCTCAGGAAGCATATGCTGCAATTGTTTGGCATGTGGCACATGGGGTGGGTGGTGGGTGGTGTGTGAGAGCTCACTTCAAGCTCACTTGGCTTCTCAGGAGTTGAGCTTTTTGATGTGTGTCAGCTCCTTTCTCTTTTGAAGGACTGGCTGTGGAGGCATCTCTGAAATATTCATGGCATAGGGAATATAAATACATATAGAAATAAATATGCTGTTCAATCAGGAGCAAGTGTGACTCCCCACACAGTCTCAGCAGCTCTGACATCCCCCTGGGACAGGGCTGGGATCAGCAGAGGGACACTGGAGCCTGCCTGCCTTCCTTGGCCATCCCTCCTGGAGCACTCACATGTGGCATCAGGGGGAGGGTTGAGCAGCCACAGGCACAAAGTGGCTCTTCCTGACTTTCCTACTTTACCACATTTTAATAGAGAGGGTTCAGAGGGAGCTGCCCCAGGAGGATCTCGCAGCTTGCAGGAGGTTGTTTTCTTTGAAATCCTTCAGAGGCCCAGGATTTTGCCCTCCAAGGCTGCCAACACCAACTTGCTCTTGGCAGGAATTGCTGTTGGAACATCAGCCCTCCCCTGTCCTGCCTGGCAGGGCTTGGAGAGGCAGCTCAGGGCACTGTGAGGAACATGAGGCTTTCACTGGGCTGCAGTTTGGATTAATAACTTCAAGGGCCAAATGTTCAAAGGGCTGCCTTCCAATTTTACACTGGTGGTTGAGAACAAGTACAAAATTATGGGCAGAAAATCACAGATAATCTTTTTCCAAGCTGACCTTCCTGAGAAGGAGCCAGCAATTATCTGGATTTGGGCACTGGCTCAGCAATGTTTTTAGGTGTTGTTAATGTAATATTTTCATTATATTTCTGCTGGGCTATTGATTAACTATTCAGTTATTTAAGGAGAAGGAATTCAGTGTTGCTGCAGTGAGTAATGGCTGTTGGGGTTGGCAGTTGTGCTTTGCACAGGCATTCCTGGAGTTTGTGTGACAGTGACAGAATTCCAGTGTCTGCCCCTCTGTGTGTTGGTGTTGAGCTCATGGGGTGGATGGGCAATGCCAAACATGTTCACACGTTGCTGCTTTCAGTTTGTAAGAAGCTTATTTTTGCAGCACCTGGCAGGATGATCAGTCCTCTTCCCTCATGGAAGAGGCTGACACTTTGGGAACTTGTGTGTCTCCCTGAAGTTCCAGAGCCTGGTGCAGTTGGTGGCTGTGGCTGAAGGCTCAGCTGACCCACAGAAAACACTGGGTGCAGAGTTTTGGTGGAGCTGGAGCCACCTCAGCCCAGCCCACTCTGCCAACCCAGCACCAAATCTTTGCCCTTGTGATGCAAACAGAGCCCAGACACACCAGTCCCTGTCCTGACAGACCTCTTTCATTAGCTATAACTAAAGTAATTACCCGCATTCCATGCCTAGTGACTCATCTCTGTGGTATTTTGACCCAGTTTTCCTCTGAGATCACTGAAGGAACAATCACAATCTTCCAAAAATCACATTTAATAGACTGAGAGGCACTTCCTTCAGTCTTCATTCCTGCTCTGCTCTCGACAAGCTCCCAGTGACTCCAGGAGTCACCCTGGGGGTGTCAGCACCCAAGCACATCTTCAGACTCCCTGGTTATCCATGGGACTGTAACAGGGGTCACTTCAGCAAGTGCAGCTCACACTGATGTACTTTAGAGCTTGGAAATGTAAAGCAGCTGAGGAGATCTGGATGTTCACTGAAATCAGCCCCACCCATTTATGGAGAGCTGAGCAACTGTGGGCCAGGGACTGTGAGGGCACTGCAGCATTTGGGACTCTGCTGTGTTTATCCAGGCTCTAAACCCCTGTAAAATAACATCTTGGGAAATGGAATTGTCTCCTTTGTTGGTGCTGGACAGCTCCTGCTTGGGGAACTGATGGTGGTGGCTGCTGAGACTGAGCAAACAGGCCTCAGGATGCAGCTCTTTGTACCCAGTGTCTTCCCTCTCAACTGAGGAAATCTCTGCATTTTGCTTTTGCTCTTTCTTTGCCCAACTCATGTTAATGACATGTTAATTCTTGTCTTCTGTGTCCCTCATTAATTGTGCCAGATACCAGTGGAGGGAACCCAGGGCACAGTCTGGTGTTCCTGCTCCTTCTTCCATCCCTTGGATTTCTCTGTGCTCAGATGATAAGAATCACATTGTTGGTGCTTTTGTATTCTGTACCTGAGCCTTTCTGGAAGTGTTTATCTGTTTAAAACAGCTTTAAATTTTCATTAAAAAACAAACAAACCACAGCCTGTCATTGGCAATATTTCTGTTGGTCATGACAACAACTTTTAGAGGTGACTGGTGAGGTTGAATGGGTTTGCTCTTGACTGCCCAGATTAAAACAGGCTGTTCCTTGCAGGTATCCCAAGCTCTGTGTTTTATCCAGCCCTTTCATGGCATCTCAAGTTATTAATCACAAATGGAGGCATCCAAAAAACCCTGATCAGCTTTGAAACTCGTGGCCTCATTTAGCTTTCCTAACAGCTTGTTTGGAGCAAATCCTGGTGTGGAGCCAAATGCAGTGTGTGTTTAAATGCTCCCTTGCCTAAACCATCATGAAAATTTCAGATGGGATGAGAAACAGGAGTGCCACTGAGGGCAGCTTGTTGGAATCTTGCTGCTGCTCAGAGCCTCAAATCCTGTGCTCAGCAAACCCTCTGTCACTTCAATGCCTCTCCAGTGAAATCCAGCTTTGTGTTTCCTGCCTTCACTATTGCTTTGCCTTTCCCTCCATTGCTCACACCCAAACAGTACAATCCATTGTAGTTTTGGTGCACATTTGGTAGAAACTATAAATAAGAACAGAAATGTTTATCCTGATAAATGCAATATGTTTCTGGAGTATCAGTGTGGCTTTGTAAATTCTTCACAAGTTGTTAAAGCCCTTTGAATGAAGTAAATGTGATCAAGAAGTTGCAGTTGGATTTCCAGGAGGCTTTTGCAAGGTCTTCCATCAAAATTCCTGAAGGAAGCAGAACTTTCTTGTTGGGATGTTACAGAAGGAAAAGTCTGTGTGTAAACAGCATGTTGTAGGAAATGATAGGAAAGAAGTTTCTGGAGGCTGGGTGTGTGTAAAAGGGCTGTGTCCCTGTCCCCTTTTCCTCACCCTGTCCTGGCCACTCTGCCTGGAAACAGGACATGGTGCTGGGGGTGATGTGGCACAGTCATGGTGGGATATCTAATTATTAGCAATGATTTACCTCAGTTCTACCTTGATTTGTTCCCACTCCCCCAAAGACTCTCCCTCTGACCAGTGTGCTTTGTTTCCCTCATTAATTCCCCACAGGGCCAAGCAGCATCCAGAGGGCTTTGTGCTGTCCTGGTGATGTGCTGGGTGTCTCCATGTCCAGGAGTCCTTAAGAACAGCATCCACTGGGAATTTTTAGCTCTTTGAGGTAAGACTTTTAACAGGGCTCTTTGTTAAATGCACCACTTAGAAGTTGGTGGGAAAAATTCAGGTGAGGTTAATTGTCTGCACAGAGATTTTATACATTATGGTCCTCAAAGTGCCCAAGGATTTAAGAATATTACATCTTAGTGAAAGGCACTTGTGTGAGTGTGTTCCCTGTTTACAGCTGGACACCAAATTAGTGGGTTTTGCCTGGTGCAGAGCTCACTTCATCCCAAATGGAGAGAAAAACATTCAATTTAAAACTCTGTCATGGACTGGAAACTCTGTTTGAATTTCATGTCAAAGTCATGCTATGAAATATTTCATGACAGAGATGTCAAAATGAAACGTTTCACCACTTCTGGCCCTGAACAGGCAAGTCTCTAATGGTCATTTTTAGTTAGATTTTCTGGCCTGTCAGCCAGGGAAGCAGAAGAGAAATTCAACCTGTGCTTTTGGCTTTCTTTTTTCCCCTCAGCCACTTAAAGTACACAGGAGTCTATTTTTTTTTCCACAGGAATTACCAAACCCAGGTCCCCAACACCCACAAAAGGCTTTATAGGATATTTATTTCACCCAGCAAGGATTTTTTGAGGTCTTATTTTCCTTGCATGTAGGTCCTAATCCTGTGAGGTGCTGTTACCCAGTTTAAAGGATCATCTGCATCCCCTGGTCTCTTTGCAAACCCCAGCCCAGTTTCCTCTGCAAAAGTGTTTGTAAATGACTCCACAGACAAATAAATTAATGATTTGCCACCTCCTGGATTTTCTGTAGTTAAGACTTGGGGCTTTCCTTTCTTTTGAGGTGGAACCAGTGCCCTGTGTCAGTACTGTGAATGAAACACCAAAATGCATTCCAAAAGGAGCCAGGTATGAGAAAGTGGCTCTAATGAGTCCCAGGTACCTGAGGAGTTCTAATTAACAGACAGGGAGACACTTGTGAAAGAGCACCAGGTTGTATTTTGGATTGAAAGACTCTTTCTGGCTAAATTGTCCCTAAATTGACTTCTTTCAGTGCTGGGAAGAGCCCTGGAGAGACACAAAGGCAGAGCCCAAGGGGGTTGCAGAGAGGACCTTTGTGCCAGCTCTGTTGGTGTTCAGCTCCCAGGCCTGTCCTGGCACAGGGGCACATCCTGGGCATGTTGCTGTGGTTTGGCTGTATCTCCGAGGAAATTCCAGGCTCTGTCCCCCTGGGAGGTTGGTTGATGCTCCCCCTTGGGGAATGTGTTCCAGGGCACTGTGGGGAGCAGGGAAGGCTGGAAAGCCCAGCATTAGGTGTCATTGCTGGATTCTTTTTTGATGCTGGTTTGTAATAAATGTGCTCCTATTTTTAGAGTTTTGTTCTGCCTCTTGTAATAGCAACCATTCCATTTGGTGTGAGGGCTGTTCTATTAACAGTGATCAAAGTGAAAGATTTCATCTCAGGTACAAAAAGAGACACCTGAGATGAATGAGGTTCTGCAGGACTTGGGGAGTTGGATGGTTCTGATCTATGATCTGACTTACAAATTTAGGAAATTAATGGCACTGAGCAACTCCCTTACACACAGATAATAAAACAGCATTAAAAGTTTAGAAAACAATTTGGAACCTCTTTCAAATACATTGCAAAAATTATTCCAGGTGCTGTTGAGGCTTATAAATAATTCTGTGGTGTTTGTTTGATTTAAAAACTAAACTGACACATCAGTTTCTTGAGAACAAATTGAGGTCTCTGAGAACCACAGAATTCAAATATAGGGCTGCTTTAGTGAAATGTGGAAGCTCTCATTCTCTTCAGAGTGAGTGAGGCAGCAGGACTCTTTTCTCATTTATTTTTATTTTTTTAGGGAGTACTTTAATATAAAGGGCATATAAAATTGAATATAAAAAAATAGATAGTAATTTCCAGCAGGAATGGATGATCTTAAGAGCACCTTTCTTAGCATCCAGTGGATTATAAGCAAATCTTTCTTGAAAGTTTGCTTTCCCCTGAACTCAAGGGCACTGCCTTCAATTGCTACTGAAGGAGAAGAAGTTGGAGTGGGGGAGAAGTTTGATTTCTCCCTTGAATTAATTATTATTTACCTTTCAGTTGCTGATAAGTGATGGAGAGCCAAGAGCGGGCGATAAATTACTGGTTTGAAGTCAGGCTGTCGCTCTGCCTGTAATTAATTCAGCATAAACCCAGGCTGCTGAGGCTCTCAGAAGTGAACAGACTGAGCACAGAGCTGAGTTCTGATTTAAACCCCCCTTCCCTGGGCAGGACTGTCTTGAGCTGAGCATTTCTCTACCCCGTTGCTCAGTCCTGTGTGTACTGAAGGTGTGGAGAATGAAGAGGGGGGTAAATTACAACATGTAAATACAGTGCTCAGAGAAACTTGCCCTCTGTCCTTTGGCATCACTCAGAGATGGCCAGGGGAAGAGTTAAAGGCACCTTTGGAAGGTGTTTGTGTTCAGGGGTTGTCTCTCAGCTTGTGGAGCCTCAGCCTTGGGTAGTTCCCATCCACTGATTCATGTTTTGCTCAGAGAAACTTCAGCTCTGCTCTGCAACAACCTCTGAGTGTTTGAGCATTGGGTTTGTTGGACTTTTGTCCCATGGGCAGGTGCAGATCAGCCCTTCAGGACCCTTGTTCTCCATGGACAAGGACAGCAAATGGCCTTTCCATGGACACTCCCTTGCCTTGTCAGCCCTCTGGATTCCAGGGCAGCTTTGGCATTGTTGCCCTGGGAGTTTGGAACAGCCCTCAGGTGAACAATGGTCACTGCTGGAGTTACATCCATTTCCCGAGGAGCATTAACATTAAACCACGTTAATTAACATTAATATGACTTACATGGCTTAAGAGCTCTCTCTGGGTTTAGCAGAGCCCCAGAATTGTTTAAAAGATGAACTGTTGCTCCCACTGGGACTTCCACTTCGGATCCGCTGAAGGCAATGGGTGTCCTTGACCTGGCTGAGAAGGCTCTGAGTCAGGAGGTGCTTTGAGAGCAGCTTTGCTGGCTCTTCATCCTGCTTTGTGCTGCCTCCTTTATGCTGGGCTTATATCAGTGCCCTGCAGAGCAAACCTCTTTCCATCCCTGTGCTGCTCTGGACCACGAGGCAACGAGCCCTGTGGTTTTTTGATGATCACATGAACATTCACTCTATTTTTAGGGCAATCTCCTTGCCAGGAATAATTTCTAGGACTTCTGATTTGAATGGAGAATTATGTGTCCATGTTAATGCCTGAAGTGGGTATTTAAAAATACTTTTTACTGACTTAATGTTTTACAGATTAACACCTCTCATGCTGTTACATTTAAAAGCAACTCTGTATTTCCCATCTAGTTTGTGTTTCTGACTGATATCATTGGGCACTTCTGGGCAAACACCACAGCTTTGGTTTCAAAGCCCCAAGTGGGTGCAAGTCACTACTTTTAAGGGATGAACAGTAAGATGATGAAGAGGCCACACCTAATGAATTTTATACAATCTCTTTTCAGCTTCAATACAAATATTTTTATTTCATGTTCAGTGTTCTGCATAATGTGCCCCAATGCACTGACCTCTGTAATTTTAAGTGATTCCCCATCTAAGACTTGAAGAGTGCATTGATTTTCCTTCCATCATGCAATAAGCATTTCTCAGCCCCAGCCTGTTCTATTGACACCTGCAAACCCCATTTAAATAAATCAAAGGGGGCATTTGGGTATTCTCCACTTGCCTATGGCTTGGTGGAAGAATGGATTGTTTGAACACCTCAGTGATTTATTTGTCAGCACAGACAGCCAGTCATAAAAACAATCAGTACCAGAAATGTTCTTTGGAAGAATCACTGGGGCTGTCAATACCTTGGGTGGCTTAATCATCAAATTCATTTGGTTTATTAGGTTTAAATGTGTAAATTCCTTTGAGAATGGATTTGAACTTTTGAAAAGATTTTATTTTTAGTTGATTGTTCTTTCAAGTATCTCAGTTTGTGAGTAACTCCACAGGATTTGGATTTGCACAAAAGCAAGGAGCAAAAAGCTAAGAAGGATGTTTTCTTCAAAATTGTTTTTAATGCCTCTACTTTCTGTTTTTTTTATCTAGAGCCAACAATGGTGGCACATATGCTGTTCCAGTGGATTCTAAAAGGGCTCCTTCTGACTTTTCTGCTCAAAACTGCTGTGTCCCTAAATCCAGATGACCCAAATGTTTGTAGTCACTGGGAGAGGTAATGTATAACCTGCCCATTTTAATGTTTTTTCCTACCCATTTCAGATTTTGACATTCAAAAGGCAAAACGAAAGTCATAATTTGCTGAATCCCACCCTGTATCAGAAAAGGCCATGAATTTGCTTTACAGAAATTGTACTTTTGAGGGCCTTGGAGCATTTGGAGCATCCCAAAGAATTGGTTGTAAAGCTGCAGCAGGGATGGTTGTGTCCATCCCTGTGTTACCTCCATAGTCTGAGCTGGAGGAGTCACAGAATTATTTGCATTTATCATGGAGAGACCTGCAGAAATGCTGGCATTGTTTTTCTCTAGTTGTTGTTGAGCAGGACTTAGATTTGGGTTGTGCTGTAGCTCTTCCTGCTGCAGCACCCAGGCTGCTCCTGCACGGCCTGAACTGTGGGGCTCTGCCTGCCAAATTCATGTCAGCATCAAAGAGAAGTGAGAGCACTGGGCATCAAAGGCCCTTCAAGGTAATTCTGGTTCTCTCCATTGTCCCAGAGTCCTAAAAGTGGATCTGAGCAGGCCAGTTCCTCTGAGCACAGAGAGCCCCCAGGCTTTGATGGGGTTCATGCTCATGCAGGGCCTCTTTGCAGAGGCCAAAGGTCCTGCCCTCCTCAGCTTAACCTGCTGAATTTCCACTTCTCTTCTCTGCTTCAGTTCCACACCAATCTGAATTGCTGTTCACTTCAGCAAAATAAACCCCTTAGCAAGGGCAGGGCAAAAATAGAATCATATTTTAATGATGCTACATTTTGAGGCATTAATTAGAGAATTAACAGTTTGTAGATAATGCAAGTGCAAAGCAAAGGCTGTGCAGGACAAGGAATTTGCAGTTGGTGTGGGGAGGTGAAGTGCATTCAGAGCACAGGAATAAAATATCGATTTTGTCTGAAGAAAGTCAGCAACCCAGAGACCCAATCAAGGAGAAACAAAAATTAAATACCAAAATTGATTGGTTGTACTGACCAAGATGACTTTGTTAGTTAGATGTTAATAAATCAAAGGGAAAAGATTGTTAGGGCTGTTTGCTGGATAATAAACGGGATTGTGAAATAATAATCAAGGTTTGTGAGTGTTGCTGTTTTACATTAATAATGAGCAATGTGAATATTTTATATTTTGGCATTAAAGAAGTAAAAGCATTATTGTCAAACCCAGCAAACTGAGAGAGGGCAAAGGAGCATGTGGGGGAACCTTGGCTTGTCTAGAGGGGACGTGACAAGCAGGGCAGGAACAGCCCTGTCTTTGATTTCAAGCCAATCAGACCCCCCAGGCAAATATTTTGGGTGGCACAGCTCAGCCAGGGCAGGTTTGGGTTCCTGTGTCACCTCAGAGGCCTGACCCCTTCCAGTATAATCACAGTAATTAACACAGAACCTGCTGCATGACTAACTGGTGTTCTGGGAGGAATTGCTCAGTGCTGAGTATGGTCAGAGCTCTGTGGTTTCTGATCCAATGGCCCAGTTTTTCTCCACATCCATTCATTCGCACAAGGGTAGATGAGTCCATTCCAACCCTGTGTCAAAGTGTTCCAAATCTGGATACCAGTTGACTCATGTTGCAATTTCCAGGTAATTCTGAGGTTATTTCTGCTACAAATTAAAGGGATTAAATTTGTGCAGCATTAAAACAAACCCTTTTCTACTTTGTAGTGCTGGTTTTATTTGCTTGGTGAGCCCAGTACTTGGGGTGGTGGTGCTGGTTGATCTCAAGGTGCAGTGGGAGCGGCCGTGGTGGTGCTGCCAGGGTGAGCAGTGCTGAGGGAAGGTGAGCCCTCATTCCTGTGGGGAACACCAGCAGGGATGCAGTTCCAGGCAGGAAGGCAGCTGAGACTTTCTGAAAACAGGGTGCTTTCCTCTCTTTGAAAACTTGCACTAGTAAGTTGACCAAATGGTCTTTTCACCTTCTAAACTCCCTTGAATTTCAGTAACATTTGTTTCTTTTCCAAAAGGGAATGGTTTATTCCTCATACTGATACCAATTTCTACTTACAAACTCTTAAGGACTGTAGTTGGAGGAAACCCTTTTCTCCTCTTTGATAATGACCAAAGTTTCTAAGATTATTGATGTAACTATTTTTCATAGTGGAGCTTGAGGAGCAGAATGTGCAGGGAACTGACCCTTCTGCTGTGGTAACTCCCTGTCCCTCTGTGTCCTCCCCAGCTATGCAGTGACAGTGCAGGAGTCCTACGCTCACCCCTTTGACCAGATCTATTACACACGATGCACAGACATCCTGAACTGGTTCAAGTGCACCAGGCACAGGTAAGAGCCAGTTCATTCCTCCTTTTTATCTCCTCACATCGCTCTAGTCTGACATACACATGGATAGTAGGCATGTTTTGGTGTGGGGTGTTTGGTATTCAAGGGCATTGATGGATTTTTGCATGGAATTTGAGTGAAATCAGTGCTGGTCAGACCCTCTTGGGGCCATCCAGGAGTATTTCTGCTTGCCATGGGCCCTGCCATGTGACTGAAAGTATTCATTACCTGATCAAACATGAGCAACTCACTTTTCCAAGGGATCTTTGTATGTCCAGGTTTATGGTAGGAATTCCTGTATCTCCTAAACCATGAAGGATCAGGTATTTGAGGGTTAGTGATAATTAAGAATGGATCCATAGCTGAAATCAGATAAAATGAGGATGGATCCATTTCTAGCACTGATTGAAAAGTGACACCAAAGAGTTCTTTTTTCCAAGGCTGCAGGATATGGCTGTTATATCCATTCAGATTCCAAAGGCCTAATAAACATCCACTAATACTCCCAGTCTTTCCAGGGAGTTTCAGAAGCCAGTGGGTCCCTTAACTTTGATGCACTCAGTTGCCAATGGGCTCTTCAGCACCTTCCCACTGCCTGTGGGGTTGAAGGTTCTGTGTTACAGTGTCTCACACTGAGCAAAGCTGCGGAGCTTTCTGGAATATGGTATGGATTGGGATGCAGCAGAGCACATTCCATCAGTTTATCTAACAGGAGGGACAATAGGTTTTGTTCAGTTCAGCTAATTTCCATAAACCCACATGAACAAAGCTGTTTTGGAGTGTTTGCTGTTAAATATTCCTTTTGTAATGTGCTATCACTGCTAATTCTGTGAACAGGTGTAGAAAAGCTACAGAATGCTTAACAGCTTCACATGTCAGGGGACTGCAGTGTTGTGGTGGGGAAAACATGCTTGAAATGCTGGACTGGGACTCTGATGTCCCTTGGCAAGGCACGAGTGGCAAGCAGGGACACTTCCCTCGGGGTTGGCTTCCCAAGGGGTGCATTAGGGCAGTGTCCTGTGGTGGGTCTGAGGTGGCAGCTGACACAGTGGTCTCTGCAGGAGATCCTGCTCCTTCCATTGAGGACAGCTGACCTTGCTGATGTGCACAAATAAATCATTCATTCTTGAAGCAGCTCCTTGCCCTGGCAGTGGGAAAATATTTTAAGAAAGCAGCAGCTCCAGGAAGAGCTCCAGTGATTGACTGTCACGAGCACTGTGTTCACCATCCAAGTTGTATTTCAAGTTCCCAAACAAGCATCGATTCCTTTTTTATCGTGGCTTTTAATATCAAAAGCTTTCCATGCATTAAAAAATAATCATTGAACGCTGTCCTTCCTATAACTCACCACCAATGTAACTGCAATGGGAGGCATTGATTCTCAGTGGTGTCCAATGGCTCTGTGTCTGTGCTGCAGGATCAGCTACAAAACCGCGTACCGGCGGGGGCTGCGGACCATGTACCGGCGGAGGTCACAGTGCTGCCCCGGCTACTACGAGAGCGGAGACTACTGCGTCCGTACGTACCACAGCCACGGGCACTGGGGGCACGGGGGCAGCTGTGGGCACAGCCACGGGCACAGCCGTAGGCACTGGGGGCACGGGGGCAGCTGTGGGCACAGCAATGGGCACAGCCACGGGCACTGGGGGCACGGGGGCAGCTGTGGGCACAGCAATGGGCACAGCCACGGGCACTGGGGGCATGGGGGCAGCTGTGGGCACAGCTGGGGGCACAGCCACGGGCACTGGGGGCA
>JAWWEV010000018.1:2286880-2324271 GCA_035583235.1 Hafferia zeledoni
CCTGGGCTGGTGATCACAGTGGGGTTGGATCAAGGGTTGGACTTGATGATCTCTGAGGTCTTTTCCAACCCAATCCACTCTATGATTCTGTGATACCCCATAGCAAAAACCCCCAAACCAAACAGAAAAGCTCCTTGAAACTCTGTGACCCCCCGAGCAGCAGTTTGGAGGCACAACAACATTTGGCTGATGGGATCCTTTTTGTGTCACCCCATTGGTTTGTAACACATCGAGCCCTGATCCCATTTGTTTTGTTTTGTTTTTCCACAGCACATTCCTGTGCCAACAAACAAATTCTCTCATTCATCATTCTTTGCAGTCTGCACTGAGTTCCATTTTCCTTCCTGGAGGCAACTCCCTGCTTTTGCCTTTTTATTTCCCTTCTCTTTCCTTTTCTTCCCACTGGTATTTCTTGCTGTTTCCTGCCCAGATGATGCAGAATTCCTGTCCCACATCCCTGCAGACACGGGCAGAGCTGCCCCAGGGGGAGTCAGGACACACATCCCACTGTCCCAGGCAGGAGGGAGGGGCAGCCCCAGCCCTCAGAGAAGGGTCTCCCCTCAGCCAGCCCTGGCCAATCCATCCCATCAGCAACCAGGGGAGCCACCACGACATGGGGAGGAGGCAAACACCCTGCAGTGAGCCTGATGATCAAAAGAAAGTTTGATTAAAAAACAGGGTGTAGATTAAAGGCTAATTGGTTCTCCTTTCATTAATAGTGGTCTTTATTTCTTGCAAAAGTTAAATAGCTTTGTAATTAACAGTGACATGTTTAGACTAGAGAAGGCTGAGTTTAAATCTCTATTAATGACTGTTTCTTGGATTTTAAAGCAGGAGTGAAGGCTTTCAGCTGCTGGTTTGATCTTTTCCCTTCTCATTTGCTCCTTTTTAAGGGGCTGTCAGATACATGGCTTTATCTTTGTCCTGCTGTTGGGACTTACTAAATGGATTAGGCCTAATAAAATCTACCCTCCATTCTGAATAACCATGTTGACCCAGAGCTTCTTGCTCTGCCAAATCTCTGGTGTCTTCCTTGCCTTTTTGAGATCTATATCTTCTGCTGCCCCAAAAAATGTGGAATTCAGGCCCCATAATTCCAGTTGGCCAGCCCATAAGTACTCAGGCTAAAGAGTTTTGGGGTATGAAATTGTCTTTGTGCCTCCAGAGGGCTTGGAATGTTTTTGGGTTGCACTGCTATTCAAAACACTCCACCTGAAAAATGCTGCAAATGCACATCTACATTTTTTCCCCCCCACTGATACCTTAGAAATGGTTGTTGCCATTGTGGGAGCTTTGCAAAATGATTCCCCTTCCCTGAATGTTCTTACACTTGACAGAGCTTTTCCCTGAGCTGTCCCTGAAAACAAACAGCCCAGTGTGGGCAGTAAATCAGAGCAGAGATGATTTACTGTACTTGGTATGCTAAGGTAAGCTTTTGGCAGAGCAGATGCATAAACTGCAGAAAATCTCTTTTTAAACAACCACAGGGTTCAACTGCCCTTCAAGGGTTTTGTAAGGATGTTTTAAAATTATATTGCCTAGATTAGTATCTCTGGTAGATAAAGCATCTCTGAATATTTTGCTGCTCAAAAAAAAAAAAAAAAAAAAGGAATATTACATGGCTTTTTTGTGCTTTTTGCCCTGTGAGGAGATGGTAATTGAATAGTTCCCTTTAAGAATATGTCAGGTGGAAGGAGGCCCTGTGTGCTAAATGGAGGCATCTTTGTCTGAGGCACAAGGCTTTGTTCACTCTGTCCAGTTCAATCTTACTCCTGCACAGCAGATTCCTGCAGAGGGGATGTTTGCTCTGGGTCCCACAGGGTCAGAGCCTGAGCTGGGGCTGCAACCAGAGCTCCTGACAGCTGACCTGGGGCAGGGGAAACCCAACCACCAAACACCACTCTGGGCTGGAACTGCTTTGAAGTGGTTTTTTCCACTCTCCTACCTTACACTCTTTTTCTAATGTCTAAATCTATGCAATGTGACAGGATGTAATAATGACAGGATTAGTGATTTAACAATCTGATTTGCTGCCATTTATCTGTCATTCAAACCTGCCAAAATCCAGTAGAGTTATGGATTGACCATTTCATGGCTCTTTCCTTCCTTGGCCAGGATATTATTGATCTCAGATTGTTTCTCAACACTCAGCTTTGCACAGCACAATTGCCACAAGCATCAGCAGAGCTCCTTGACTTTGACAAATCTTTTTGTAGAAGAATTGTTGGTCCCACTGGTGGAATCTGTGTGTCACCTGAGGTGATAGTTCACTCAGCCCAGGGGTTGGGGACACTGTTGTTTGTATATATTTATTGACCCATCTTTTCAGCTCACCTTTAATGAATTTCAAAACCAAATAAGGGATTTGCTTTTAATAGCTGACTTGGGGAAATTATGCAAACTGGGGACCTGATTGTTTTCAGGATTTTAAATAATGTTTCCCAAAGTCTGTAATTCCAGTAGCCATGCCAACTTCCTGGTGTGCTGGATCCTTTTATAGTGCACCATATGAACATCCCTACCTCAGGACTGCATTCCCATTTCCAGGGCTGTGTGTCTGGTGCAGTTTTAGTAATCTTTGACAAGGCTGCCTTATTGGAGCCATATGGCTGGATTGTTAAACATCTGTACCATAGGAGGAGCCATTCCAGAGCTTCCTGCCATCTGGATGAATTACAATTGCTGCAATTCCACACATATGTTACAGCACTCACCAACACCAGCCAGGGGCACTTGTGGTGGGAGGGAGAACAGTGGCTCTGTGATCAGGGCAAAGTTGGACACTCGGAGGGTCCAACTTCAGCAGCTTCAGCTTCCTAAATATTCAGAGTGTTTGCTCCTATGTCAGATTTGTTGGTTATTTTCACTTCATAAGGCAGCAGCTCATTAACATTTTAGAACGAACATCTTCCCCCAGCACTTCTCTCCTCCACTCTGAATTCCTCGTGCTGAGCATTCCTGTAACCTGATAACACATTGTTTGAAAACTGCTGGACTTGGGAAGTACATTTTTCTTGTCTTTACAGACACCCATTAAAGCTGGGGCTGGTGCTTTCTGTGAGAGCCTCTGTGTTACATTATTCAAGTACAGAGTTCTGCACATCAATAATGCAGCCCAAGTGAAGGGAACTGCTACAGCAGGACATGGATACTTCCTGTCAGGGGACATGCCTGTTCTCTGGCTGATTGGGATGTATGAGAGCCACAAAATGGTGTGGAAAGCCATTCTGCCTGGAGTTATTAATTATAGAATTGAGATGTCTCCTTTCCTGTGTCCTAGAGATGACTCCATACATCTTCTCCCAGTGAAGAACACAAGGAAAATTATTTGGATCTTGTGTTCCCCTCTGAGGGGAAACTGAGGGGAAAAGGCCTTTTCTTGCTCATTTTGAGCAGGTTGGGAGGGCAGGGGTGGGTGGGCGGGGAGAGGGGACCACTCTCAATGCAGGGCAGCTCATTTGGTGGCACAGATGGAGCCCCTGGGGGACTGTTCAGCCTAAAGGTGCTGCAGAGACCTCTCTGATGGGAAGGGAAAACAGTTCTCATCTCCCAGCATCATTTTGTATTCACAGTCAGCATCTGGGTGCTGGTGGGGAGCAGGAATGAAATAAGGAAAGGACTCCTGGAAGCAGTGCAGGAGAAGGAAAAACAAAATGTAGAAAGGAATGAAATATCATAAAGTCAAAAAGGAGAGTATGCTGAAGCTATGGAATGTCTCAGGGGGCTTAATAAATATCAGAGGAGAAATTATGCAGGCATTATAGTTGGAAAAAGATTAGACTTGCTACTGTAGCAGAAAAAAGCTTTTCTGGCTGCTTTAGGCAGGCTCAGCTGGATCACAGTGAAAGCACACTGGGAATGTGGACACAGAGGGAGGCCCTGGATCCACAGAAACTCTGGGTGTCTGGGAAGCCACAGTCAGGTGTGGGTTCCATTTAGGGCAGGGCCTCCTGCACTAAAGGAAAGAGCTGCTGCTGCAACCTGTGCCAGGTGTGAGCACCAGTCACCCCCTCCCTCATTTCTAGGCATCTTAGAGGTGGCAAATGTGAGTAAAGATGAATCAATGTCATGAGCAGAACATCTGGAATGCCTGCAGGAGAAGGATAGTGTGGCACAGGGGGTGCGTTACCCCAGTGCCTGCTCACCCACCCACCCACCCACACTCCTGTTCCCTTTGCCTGCTGGGATGGGAGAAGAGGAAAGAGGAGTAAAAGAAGGAAAACTTGGGGATTGAGGTAGAAAAATCTGAGCATGAGGAGCAGAGGAAGCCTCTGCTTGGCAGGAGCTGTTGGTTTGGTCACAGACCCAACCCAGAGCACCAGCCAAGCTGCAAAGAGGAACAGTAACTCCCCCCCCAGCCAGCCCAGGACATCCAGCCATGTTGCTGCTAAAAACACTCATCAATATGATCCTCTTGAACTCTCCTGATGGTTTTTCTGTCTTTCCACCTCTTGGTTTCAGTAGTGGCAGGGGAGTGCTTTGGAAGCCGCAGTGAGCTGCTCTTTGCAAATGTTTTCCCCTCAGTTCCAAACCTTGGAAAGGCTGAGCTGTGCTGGCAGGAGTTGCCAGGGCTGGCTGAGGGTTTGTGGGCATTGCTGCTGCCCCTCAGCTCTCACAGCCATTTATAGCACAGCCCTGGATGCCCAAAGCACGTCAACCTGTGCAGGCAGGGGGAGGCACTTGGCTACCTGGGGGCACTTACTCACAGTTCAGCTCCTGCCATGTCCTCAGCACAGCAATGGAAGCATTTGGCAGGTGGAATTGGCCCAGAGTGTTCAGTGCTTTCTGCATCTTCCTGTGCATAATGTGCGTTTCTTTGCTGTGAACTTTTGGAACGTGTGTCTGTAATTATTCCATCCTTTAGCACTCCCTCTTCACAATGGGGATGGCATTCACACTGGGGATGAAATACCATTCCAGGCACGTGGAGTCATCCTGTGCAGGCTCCAGTGGTCCTGCTGGGTCCCTTCCAACTCAGGAGGTTCTGGGATCCTGTTAAACTCGTGGTGTTTACTGGTACTGGTTTCTCAGGTGCTGGGTAATACCTGGGAGTGCCTTTGCTGGCTGTGATGAATTTAAAGAGGTTATCATCCCCCTGTTCCAAATTAACTTTGTTTTGTGTGGCATGTATTCCATGTCTCATGGTAGGATAGAGATGAATTATTCCATGGATTTCCAATTGCTTTTGCAGCTGCATCTGTTTCTGATGAAGATGTGATAGCCTATAAAAATCAGGCTGTTACTCTGTAGCTTAATGCAAACAGACAGTACCTGTTATGAAAGGAGTCTTGAACATTTGTAGAAAGCAATCACTTGTGCTAAAATACAAAGTACATACAGCTCTGAAGCATAAATCACTCAGACCAAGGTGAAAAAACACTAAGATGTCAAACTGAGCAGCAGATCACTGTGGGGCTTCAGGAAAGAGGCAGCTCCTTCCCGTTGAAGCCCTTCCTTTGCAGCAGGGCCTGGGCATCCAGGGGGATGCTGCCCTTGCCATCACCTGGGCTGAGAGCTGGGCATACAAACCAAGTCTAAGGAGTGTTCACACCCCAGTGATAATAAATGACCTGCAGGTTGAGTTCACAGAGTCCCAGGATGGTTTGGGTTGGAAGGGACCTTAGAGATCATCTCCTTCCACCCCCTGCCATGGTCAGGGACACCTCCCACCAGCCCAGAGTGCTCCAAGCCCTGTCCAACCTGGCCTGGGACACTCCCAGGGATGGGGCAGCCACAGCTTCTCTGGGCACCTGTGCCAGGGCCTGCCCACCCTCCCAGCCAGGAATTCCTTCCCAACATCCCCTCTTTCCCTGCCCTTTGGCAGTTTAAGTTGTGCTTTCCTGTGGATGTTCTAATTCTTTCTGTAGCTTTGCTTGGCAAAGCACCTTCCTGAGACACTGGCACGAGGTACTGCAGTGAAGTGGGAGGTGGTGGAGGGAAACTGCTTGAAATCTTGGTAGGGCAAGGCAGAGAAAAGGTGTGTTAGGGCAGAGTGGGTAGTGGAGGGAACTAAAGGTGCCCAGTGTGGGGATTCTGTGTTTGCAGGAGTCAGTGGGTCAATCAGGGCTCATTTGTGGCTCCCTGATTGCCCCCAGGGAAAGGTGATGTTGGCTGGAAAGGCTTCTGTGAGCACTTGATGCTCTAGGACAGCCAAGGGTATCAGTGAGACCTCAAAAGGCTCCTCAGGCTCAGAGCTCTCCTACCCAGCCCTGGCTCCTTCCTTTAGAGCCTGCTGTGCTTGGAACTCTGCAGTCAGACATTCCCTTTTCCTCTCTGTTACAGGATTAGAGCTTTCCACTGCAGATTTGGGTATTCTTGCACATCCTTTCCATTTTAATAAAGGGTTTTTAAGGCTCCCCAGGGAAATTTTTCATGCAACTTCAGCCCATTGCAGATTTGATCACAAAACATTTTTGAATAATTTATCTTAAGCTCAGTATCTCTAATGGAGGTACTCACTTTTGGAAATCTCCCTTTCTCTGCTGTAGTAAGTCAAGAGGTATTTTCAATCTATTTAATCCCAAGGTTTTCTCTCTTTTTATCAAGATTTTTCTTTCCTGAATACAGTGATTTACTTTTCTTACTGTAATGCCCAGAAATCCATGTGCAAAACCACTAGAAAATGTGGTCTTACTAGAACCAGCTTATACCATAACTGTGTAAATTGAGGCAAATAAAGAGATTTTTTTCTGATTAGAAGTAAAATACTGTGAATGAAAACGTTGTAAGGAGACTTGTAATGAAATGAAACCTGGTGTTCAGTGCAGATCTGGGGATCTGATGTCACCACACCTGCTTTCCCAGGTGTCAGGTTTTAGGAGTTCCTTTTAAAAGCATTATTGAAATAATCCCAACTGGTCTTTTCCCCAAACACTGCCCTGTCCCATTTACCTGGTAACAAGGGGTGGCCTCTTCCAACAGCTTCTCACAGTGCAGGGAGATGTTCCTCTTTCCACTGCCACGTTCCATGGTCAGGCCACAGTGCAAATCCCAGGAGCTGGAAAGGACATTTTACCCCATGTCACTAACAGGAAGCTCCTGTAGGCATCACACATCAAGGAACTGGGCTTGATCCTGAAGCAGCTGAACTCCTGCAGCCTGGACTTGGGGACAGAAGTCTGAGAGTGGCGTGAGATGAATCAGCCCCCCAATGACATAAAACGATGTTTCCTGTGCTGTCTTCTGTGCAGCTCTTTCCACAAAGCTGCTCTGAGACACGTTACTGCTGAGATGGGAGGAGAGTGCAGGGAGCCTGCCTGGGAATACTCCATGGCCAGCCGTGCTGGTGCAGCTGGAGCTTGGCCATGCTCCTCAGACTGAGCACTGGGCTGTCCCTGCTGCCATGGGGTGACCTCACCTGCATCCTGGGGCTCGGTCTGAAGGGAAGTCTGAGACCTGCTGGCCCTCTGGGGCTCCTGCCTGGCCTCAGGGACAGGTTTGCCTTTAGAAATGTGTCCATATTCATCCTGTTTTGGTGAGAAACAAAGACAGGATTGTTGTCAGATTGACTCGATGAATTCTGGAGTGAGAACGAAGAGAGATTTTGTTTGAGACATCAATAGTTTATTCAATTTGCTACAGGACTGAAAGTTTTGTGGGAGGATCGGTGTAATTCAGTTTTATTGTGTTGCATTGCTCAGCAGAGATGGCCAGGAGTGTCCTGCAGTCCAGATGCTTCATCTGTCTGCTTTTGATCTCTTAGAAACAACATTTCTGGTGCCCCATCCTCACTCTGTCACACACTCTGCACCTGTGAGAATCAATCAGCAGTGGAGCTGTGTCATTTACTGTCAGAAAATAGAATTCTCTTGGCATGAGACCCACAATTCAGGGCAAGTCAGTAATCAGAGAACCACAGACACAGCAAGGCTACCAGATACAAAAATAAATATTTCCCAGGAACAGTAATGAGGGGGAATTTGTGCACAAAGAAATTCACTGAATGCCCTGAGTGGGTAACCTGGAGCAAAATATTCAAGTGTTGTGATTTTGGGGTGATTTCCAGATACAAATGCTTCAAATTATAGAATTTTTTTTCTGATTTTCTTTGGCATTATCCTCTGTTCTTCTTCTATCACTGCTTAAATCAAATGGCCACCCAGCCAGTGTTGGAACCTGTGAATTCCTGCTCTCTCTGAGTGCTGCAGCCACAGCAAGAAGGCAGAGGTGGCAGTGCCATGAAGCAGAGCATAGGAATGTGGCAGTGACATTGCTGTGGAGAGGCTCACTGGGCTGGCAGTGCCACCCCCAGCTGCTGAGCTCCACAGTCCTGCCTCAGCTCTCACCTGACCATCTGTGCCTCAGTTCTCCCCCTGCTCACCTGCAGGGCACTGCATGTCCCTCAGTCTGGTTGTGATGGACATGTTTGTCCCTGATTTACCACTTGCAGCAGTTCCTGGCTCTGCACTGCACCCCTGGCTCAGTTCCCAGCCCATCCCAGTCCAGGGGGGCTCAGCCTGCAGACAAACAGCCCTGGAGTGGAGAACAGCCCTTCCCTGGAGTGTTTGGTACCACCTGCCCTCACAGGTGGTTTGGTAGATCAGGTTGTACTTCTCTTCTTTGGCAGGTTTGGCTGCTGCTCCGTGTGTTGGCAGAAAGCTGGAAGGACCAGGGATCTTCTCCTCTATTTCCCAGCCTGTCAGGGATTTCATTCCCTCAGGCAAAAGGAAAAAAAAATCCCCTTAAGAACAGAATGATTGGGAAAACCTTCCTCTGGTTTTGGCACAGGAGAATGGCTTTTCCCCTCTTCTCTCCTCAAAAAAACCTGGAGCTTCCTGCAGGCAAATCCTGTTTGAGTGTGTTTAGTTTTTGTGGAGTGAGGTCTGCTGGGTCCTGCCCAGAGAGAGACAGTGCCAGGAGCAGAGTTGGTATTTCTGCATTGCTGAGGAAAAGACAGTGCTGCTCTTTGTAAAGGTGCCACATAAAGCACCATTTGCAGACAAGTTGGCATTGAGTTTGTTGCTTGGGTGAGTCAAGTTCCTGTGGAAAATTAACCAGTGAAAATGTATTTTCTACAAATTGCTGGAAGGAGCTGGTCAAGAAGTAGACAGAGGACACAGAAGGGGAAAAACCTTCCTGGGTCACAGATCCTGCTCTGCTGATTCAGGATCTCTCTTAACCTCATTAGCAGTTTGAACTAGTGCTAATGATTGTTGTGAACCCTGCAGTGAGGCAATGGGAAATCGTTTACCAGGAAAACTTAAATGCTGAAATTATCCTACAGAATAATATTGCATTAGAACATTGATCAGCAGAATTGATCTCAACATAACTCTGCCCTCTCAGTGTGGCAGAGTCAATGATTATTTCCAGTTGAAGCAATGGCAGAAAATGCACGAAATCAGTTCCAGGCCTTAAAAGATCAACAATTATCAATATTTAGCTGATCTCCACTGAGTTCTCTGTGAGCTCAGATTCACTTTTGTGATGGCAATGAGCCTTAAAAATTGGTAAGTGATTTGGGAGTGTGACTTACCTTGGAGTGGTCAGGGTTTCCCCTGAAGGAGGAATTTCTCTCTTGACCCCACAGAGCTCAGGTTTTGTGTCCCCTGGTCCCTCTGGAGCTCTGGGGGTGAGCACCAGTCCCTGTATGGACTGACACCCCTCCCCTTGGTGTGCCTTTAGTCATGAGGCTGTTGAGATCAGGCCTCAAACAGAGGCTTTATCCTTCCTGCAGGATCTGCCTCATCCTTAAACTCATTTCCCTCTGCCTTTGCACTCATTGCCAGGACTGGGCTGTGGCTTTGTCTCCAGACTGAGCATTGGTGTTGCTTTCACCCAGCCCTGTGACCTGGGCACTGTGCAGGGCAGATGCACTGGAGTGCTCAGAGTCCCACAGTGCCTTCCCACTGTCCCTTCTCGTGCTCTGGAGTCCTGCAAAGCTCTGGGTATTCACACAGCCCAAGGCAGGCCGTGGCTCAGCTCCCCGACCTTTGCTGTCACACAGAGCCTGCTTTTGCTCAGACATCATTAAATGGGCAGTCCTATCTCCCATTCCCTCTCTCCACCAGAGCAGATGAAACCAATGGGGCATCAAAATGCCACAAAGAGTCTGTTGAATGTGTGACTCCCTTGGCCCTCTCCTTTTTAGCTCCAGCCTCCTCTGTTTCTGTCACTGTCACTGTTTTGTGGCCACTCATGTGATGCTGTCCCTGTCTCAGGGATGTGCTGCTCCAGCTCAGCTCTTCCTCAGAACAACCAGACCAATTCCAAACTGTGTTCCACCAGTCTTGCATTTCTCAGAGCCTGTAGAAAAAATGACAATATCTTCCTTCCCCTGGCCTTCCCCTGGCCCAGTTTCCTTCCCTAGGAAAGGCCTGCAGCAATAGCCTGCAGCGTGGACTGAACCAGATTCTCATCAGTGCCAGCTCTTCCAGTGACCTGTGGGCATTCCTGCTGTGAGGGCCTTGAGAGCCTGAAACACTGGGATCTACCTGGAATTATTCCTGGAGCTGCAGACTAGCCTGTGTTACAAGGCTGGGACACTCAGCCATGACAAGGATGTGGGAGTCCCTGTCATTACTCATCAGAACCCTCAGCTGCCATTTACCTGCTGATGGGAAGGGTAAACCAAACTACCATGGACTTTATGCTCCTTAACGAATCTTCCCCTCCCAACACATTGATACAGGGATTTACTGGTGTTCTGTCAGTGCTGACACTGACATGTGTCACATTCTGCTCCTGGGAGAAAGCAAAATCCTCAAAATATGTCTCCACAATTCTTGTACTTCAGACATTCTCAAGTCCTTTCTGGCATGGCCTGATCCCTGAGCTCTGGGTGGGTGTCAGGAGTGAGGATAACACGGCCTGGAAGGGATCAATGCCTCACTGAGGCTGTGGTCACACACTCCCCATGGCCCAGAGGACAAGAAAGACCATTGATCCCACTCTGATTGCATTGATGCAGAGTCTCTAATTCCAGATCTGCAGAAACAGTGATGGAATTGCACCTACAGGAAAAGAAGCTGATCTTGTGACCCGTTGCTGTTACCTGATCTGCATCAGTCTCATCTCTCCTCTGCTCCCATTGATCTCCCTGGGTTTGTGTTTTCTCACTGGTACTTTCATGCAAGATGAAAAGGAAGGGTTGCCATGCTCTGAAACAATGAATTCCTCAAAGCCTGAGCAGGCTCTGAGATCTCTTCACCTTTGAAAGTTGCTAAACCTCACATGAAGGTGCTTTCCAAGGTGATAAATTAACGGATGTATCCTGAGTGATGACCACAGAAATGGGCATTAGGCAATGCAAAGAGCCATTATCTCCCTTCACTGAAACAGTTACCAGGAAACCATGGAATCAGCCTCATTCCTGGCAGGAAATCAGTGATTTAGAGAGGGAATCTTCCGTTCCACAAATAAGCAATCACCTAAGAGTGAGGAAATCCTACCTGGATGCATTAGCTGTGGCCATCCTTCTCCTGCTGCCAGCCCTCCCCTCCCCGAGCACACTCCACTCCAGCCAAGAGCTGACTCCAGCCTACCTAATGAACCTGAGAGTGTGGACTCAGCACAGCCTGGACCCAGGCCAGTACATCAAGATGGAAACACCAGAGAGGCCCTGAGTGAACAGATTCCTAATGGATAAGGAGCAAGAATCTTTTCCATCTATTTTCATCTGCTTTGACCTCACTGCGTTATCTGAAACCACAGGCCATGAGATAACAGCAATTTCACCTGACAAAATTATTCTTTCCCCTGAAGTGGCACAAGGGATGGGGGAATGTGTTAAAATGGCCCACACTGTTTTAGGGACACATTAAATATTGAAGGAAAACATCAGTTTTCCCCATTCATTTTCTGCTTTGTTTAGTCCAACAACTCTCAAACACAGGGCAAACTGGTGAGATGACCTGAAGTGAAAATACCAGCAAGATAAAAGGAAAAATGGAGGTTTACTTTTGGTTAGCAGCAAATAAATGAAATTGGTCAGAGTTTGGGTGAGATCAGTGTGTTGTGAAGAAACCTGGCAGAGGGTGGCTGAGTCAGGGCAGACACCAGGCAGGTATTTTGGGGCAATGTCCTTGTGCCACATGTGCAGTCACAGTGACTGGTTTGTTCTGTGCAGTTCCAGGTGAGTGCCTGAATTGCTCATTGTGTCTCACAGTAGCATCCATATCCATTTAGCAATGCTGTCCATTATTGTAATGTATCCTCACCTGTTTATGCCTCCCATCACCTCCTGCCTGCTCTGCAGTCCCTGGGCACAGAGGGATCCTGCTCTCTGCTCCGAGTTCCTTTACACCCTGTCATTGTCCTGCTCTGTGTTGTAGGAGATTCTGTTTGTCTGGCACAGCAGATGGAAGTTTGGGGGCTGTGAACTCCCCCAGACCCCAAGGACCACAGCAAATGTTACCACAGCCCACTGCAAGCACAGGTTGTGTCTCTGTCTTTTATGAGATAAATGCACAAGGTAACAAAACTTTCCCAAGTTAAACCCCTCCATACTTACTCCCCCAGGATGAAACTCTTCCCTAAGAGCACTTTGACCTCCAGGAAGAAGGCTGGGAAGGTGGTTGTGGCAGCTCAGTGTGGTGCCAGAGGGCAGGGGGTTGATGCTGTGGTGATGAACAGGGAGTAACAGTGTGGTACAAGGAGGTTCAACCCTGCAGCACCTTCAGGAATGCAGCCCCAGGAACACTGAGCAGCTCTGGGCTGGGCTGGAATAAACTTACTGGTGCCCCTCAGCTGAAGGAGCTCCAGGCAGAAGAGGCTGCTCCACTCAGCAGTGTTCTAAGTAACAATATCGTGGCTCTCTCACACCTTCGTGGGGAGGAGACACAGACAAACCATGTCATAGATCCAAATTCAATTCCTGCACAACAAATTAAAAAGAAGTGCTTGTGTTTCTGTGTGTGCAGCCAGTTCAGGTGTGAAGAGGGTTCAATCTTTAGGTCCATTCCCTGAGGATTGACCTTATATGTTAAAAGAAGCCCTGTCTGTAATTATAAAGTAAGTGATAAGCATCAAATGAATTGTTACAGAACTCCTTTGTTGCCTTTATGGCATGATAAGGAGCAGTGGCTGTGTAACCTTGAATATGGCAAATAACTCATGCAGAACACACTGCGACAAAGATGGCACTTTGGCAGGGCTTTGATGTAGGTCATTTTATTACCAGGCTGAATCAAACTCCAAACTGATGTTAAACTCCTGCCAAGAATGCTAATAATGCACTGATCAATGAGGTGCTGGGTGCCCAAGAGAAGTGGTCGAGGGAAAAGGCAGACACAGAATGTCTGGAATTCCAAAGGTTGAAATGCTACACTGGGAGGAATTATATTCCTTGCATTAGTCCAAGTTTTCTTTCCTCCAGGGGCCTTTAGCTGAGTGTTGAACAGGACAGTGTCAGAAAGTATATACTTATCTTTATTTTTCTTGACCTTTATGTGCAAGTAATTTTTATAGTTCCATTAACTAGTAAGATCATTTGCAAACCCCTGAACAAAGTGTATTATGAAGAATGCCTTGGGGACCATTGTGTCCTATTATGGTGAATGTTAATAGAATGAAAAATTAATTTAAACTCTAAAGACTAGAGCAAGGCAAGACTTCCCTTTTATAGGAGAAATTCAAAATTTTATTTGCTATGGTAAAACTTTAGAGTTGTACCCTAATATGACCTTTATAGGCCTGGTTTGAATCAGGCAATGCAGGAGTCTGATTATTTGCTTCCTTAAATACAATTATTTTGGTTAAAGCTTCTCCTGCTAAAAGGGGGGTGTTTCTGTGACCCCACATGTGGCTTTGGTCACTGGTGAGCTCACAGTACTTGTTTGGCAAGTTGAGCCCCCAGAGATGAGAGAAGGAGTGTCTTCACCTCACTTAACTCTTAATTGCTCATTAAACATTGTCATTTTCAGCTATGCAGGACTTCAAAACACCTGTAAGGAAGATACAGTTCCTTATAGTATATTTTTAATTTTTTTCTTATCACTGAGTGCTTTAGAATGAGGAATTATATCTTGAGTCTTGCTTCTAATTCTCACTGCACTCCTCCCCTGGGACTGGAGCACTTCTGTCCATAGACAGTGATTGCATAAACTTTATTAGTTTAATTTATTATTATGGCATATTTATGTGAACATAGTTAAGGTGTGATATGGTCATGTGGAAATCAATTAAATTTAGACCAGGAATGAACAGGAGTTTTGGTATTTGGGAAGACCAAAGAACTTGACCACCATCAACCTTGAGCTCAGAACCAGCCTAGTTGAAAGGATAAAAATGTCACACATCTGTCATGTAAGAATGATTTATTACTGCAAATGTCCCTACAGACAATAACCAGCCACTTCCAAATGATTGCAGGGAGGTGTGTATGTTTTCAGTGGAAAATCCTGTTTATCCAACGTGCTGTCTTGAGTTCCATGTCACAGCTGCAGACTGGGATGTCTCCCTGTCTTCAGAAAGCCTGAAATAAAGTGAAATAAATGCACAGAAGATGAGCACAATTAGTGACTGGAGAATTAGCCATGAATATTTCATGCCCACTGCAATACTGTCTAAACACAAGATATGAAATAAGAATAAATTGCATTTTTGACATGCAGCAAACGTGGAAAGGAAATGATTAATTTAGAAAGCTCTTGCAGTTGGTTTAACGAGGCAACATTCTAATCACTGGTCACGTGGGATCTGATGGATAAAGAGCAGGAAGGTTTTCCCCATAGGATTACTCAAAGTTAACCTGTGATTTGAAGATGGATTTCAGTATTTTGTGAACAGCTGAGTGGGTTTGCTCTGCAAAATGTTCCCCCCAGCTTTGACTGCAGCCTGAGTGTAGATCCAAGGTGTGGATCATTCCCAGTGTGGAATGTCAGGGGAGCAGGAACCACTGAGAGGCACAGGATCCTGGGGGGGAACTTTGGCCCAGGAGGTACCTGAGAACTGAAAGGCTGTTTCACCTGCAGGCCCAGGGCAGCTTCAGGAGGTTTTCTGGCTGATTTCCAGTGAGTTGGGTGGCTCAGCCTCATGCTCAGTAGAGCAACACGAAGCTGCTCCCCAGGTCAGCTTTGCTGGCCTTGATTTAGACAGGAATGAATTAATGTTTGTCTTAGAATAAGTCTTTTATGGTCCAGTTCTTGGTTAAGGGAACACAATACCCACATTTCCCACCTGCTGCAAAAACACAGGGTATGCAAACCTGGGTTGTATATGACATAAATCGTATTTATATGGTATCTCTATTAAATATATGTACATCTATTTCATTATAGTGACCTCACTGAAGCTGCATCATATTCATTAATAACTCCTACATGTTAGTCTAGATGGAAGGGTTGTGTTCCAGCTCAACCATCCAGTCTCCATCTCTGGCACACAGAGTTTTTGGCAATGTCCTGAGTGTAAGATGGGGACAAGGTGCTGAGCAGTGAGGTCCAGCCTTTAAAGCAGTGATTCAGTGCTGCCCAAGGTTTGGTGTGTGGTGATGGGCATGAAGGCACTCACTGGGCACTGTCAGGCACTGACACAGCACAGGAGAATTGTTGGAACCATGAGCTGCTCCTCAGCCACCAGTTTGACTGAGCTTGAGCCATGAGGATCCTGAACTTTCCTTAATCCAGCAGTGAACAGTGAGGTGGGAACACTGCATGGAAAACCTGGTGGCCCTGAAAAGCCAGGACCTACAATTATTGACTTTCCTTGAGCTACTTTGTGCTGTTCTGGATCTTAACACACTTTCAAGACTGAGCTCCATTTTATCTCAGGAACAGTCACAACTTGAGTGTGATGTAAGAAGCTGCTATTTTGTAATATAATAATGTGTCACTCTGATAAAAACTTTATTGTTGAGCAAAACTGCTAAGCAAAGGAATTTCTGCTCCTGGAGTTTTTCATTACAAAGGGCTGAAGTGACAAATGAATTTATTGCTGTCAAGAGACCTGTATTTTATTTTGGTCACTTGGCAGTAATTAAACCTTGCGAGTAATTATTTGTGTGTGTGTGTGTTCAATACTTTTACACAAACCAGTGCTCTCCAAGGCACAGTTTGGGAGTGTTCCCAAGCCCTGAGTGTGCTGACCTTGCTGTGTTTGCCTCCACAGCCCTGTGCACCGAGGAGTGTGTGCATGGCCGGTGTGTCTCTCCCGACACGTGTCACTGCGAGCCAGGCTGGGGAGGCACCGACTGCTCCAGCGGTGAGTACAGGCCACCAAATGGCAGGAAGAGTCGTGGGGCTGGGAAAAAACAGGCCTGGCAAAGCACTGGCCTTGGAAATTGGGTGCTTTAAGTGCAAGAATGAGTTTTGTCTGTTATTTTGCAGCAATTGGTATTGTTGGGGTTAGAACCAGGTGATCTTTAAGGTCCCTTCCAACCCCAGCCATTCTGGGATTCCTGGATATGTGATAATGTCCTTTCCTAGTATAATGACTTGGCCTTTTTTGCTTGGTTTTACAAAGAAATGTGGAATGCAGTAGAAGATGCTCTTGATGTTTTGGTTATTAGGATAGCAGTACAGATAACGGGGCTTTATTATGAATTTTTCCTCTCTTCAATCTTTAATGCAACACAGTTCTTCATGAGAAGAACTGTGTGGTGTTGGAGCCCTTTGGAAAGCACTTTCTCTTCACAGAATCCCTGTCCTGTTAAGCCAGTGGGAGTTTTGCTGTTGACTTTTCAGGCAGCCCATCTTGTACCTTGCAATCCACACCTTAACTCCACACTGCAGGAGGTGGGGAGTGATGGGCCTGGGAGTTCTGCACCTTTTGCTAGGGAATTAATCCACACTGGAGGCTCCCAGTTCCTCCAGCTGGAGAGGCTGTGTGTGCTGAACTCCTCCTGGCAGCAGGAGGTGTGGGTCTCTGTGGTGGGTCCCTGCTGGGGTGGGACAGGCAGCACAGACACCTGAGCTGTGATGTGACACAGGCCCAACACCCTCCTGGCATAACAGAAATCAGCTTGGCAGGTGGAGTCAGTTTGTGCATGTGGCAAGGAAATACAGGGGCATGGAGGCAGGTCATGGAGGGAGGGGCTGGATGGACATTTCAGTGTGTGTTTACTTCCCCCCTTTCTCCCAAATTGATTGAGAGCTTAAGAAAAAAGCATCATTGCCAGGAAAAAGGTAACAGAAAAGGAATCTATGGAAGGAGGTGTTAGAAGGGAATGGGAGTTAACTGGGACAGAGGGAGTCCCTGCAGAAGCTGAAGGCAGCGGGGCAGGCTCTGGGGAGGTCCCTGTGGTGTGTCTGCAGCTCTGCTGATGGGCCTCAGTTAGAGCAGGGAGGGAGCAGGGAGGGAAGGAATTCTGTGGCTGCCCCATCCCTGCAAGTGTCCCAGGCCAGGTTGGACAGGGCTTGGAGCAACCTGGGACAGTGGGAGGTGTCCCTGCCCGTGGCAGGGGTGGAACTGGATGAGCTTTGAGGTCCCTCCCAACCCAAACCATTCCAGGATTCTGTGGTTCTGAGGATGGAAACAAAGGCCATGCTCTGGGGTTGGAAGTGACCTTTTGGGATTACCTGGCATGTAGACAAGGGAGAAATTTGAGCAGCATAACTTACTGAATATCTATCTCTAACAATGGATCAGATAAGAAAAATGGTACCTTAAATTGGGAGATATTGTAAAGGTCCTCAGGAACTCATTTTATCTTTTGATTATTCTGAGATGTTCAACAGCCAGTGAGTATTTGTACAGTGCATGTGCAGTCACAGAAGTTAAAAATAAGGAGAATAAAAAGTACTGTGGCAACATGGGCACACACATACAGATGTAGAGATGGATACATTCATACACATGTGCACACAAGTCACAAACACTCCATTCTGGGTGAAAGGGAAAGGAAATCAGGAGATGTCAAGTGATCCCAGACTGGTCTCAGTGACTCATTAAATTGCCCTGATCTACAAGTGGAGATAAAATAAAAAGAAGGTTTTTCCTATATTGAATATTTAGCTTTTTAAAGTAATTAGGAATATTAAAGCACTGACAATGATTGAGATAGAACCATAATTCATAACTTTTATTTCCGCACTGGGCAGCGATCCAGAGTGTTTCATTTATGAGGTTTCAGTGGTGGAAAGGGAAGCCTTGGCCAATTCCTAAATTAAATATGCCCTGGTAACTTTTATAAATGATAGCCCAGGATTAGCTTCAAAATTTAAGCTTTCATTTTATTAATATAATCAGTGTGTTTGCTGGCCTGTAGTGCCCATTGTCTCTCATTCCATTTGTTACACACTGGGGCAAGGGCTGGTCCTACAAGCACTTCCCAGTTTACTGTCAGAGGAGGGAATGGCCTTCTGGAAGTCAGGAATTTGGGTGACTGGCCTCTTTATTGTTGGGTTTAAATCCAGAGATCTCAGCTGTCTGCAATCCCTTCTTACTCCAAGTATTTCCAAGAAAGCAGAGAGAAGTGGGAGCTTTGCCTGACTGAGGCTAACCAGGTTTTCCAGGGCCATGATCCTTGTGTTCAGTGTTGTCCTGCTGTTACCCAGTCGCATGGTGGAAACATGTTTCCCTTTTATTGGGACGGTGTATCCCCTGTGCTCCTTCCCTCCTGTTCCTTCCTTCCTGTGCAGCCGCTCCAGGGCTGGCGTGGGATGTTGGTGTGGGATGTTGGTGTGGGATGTTGGTGTGGGTTGTTGGTGTGGGATGTTGGCGTGGGATGTTGGCGTGGGATGTTGGTGTGGGGTGTTGGCGTGGGATGTTGGTGTGGGGTGTTGGCGTGGGATGTTGGTGTGGGATGTTGGTGTGGGATGTTGGAGTGGGGTGTTGGCGTGGGATGTTGGTGTGGGATGTTGGCGTGGGATGTTGGTGTGGGATGTTGGTGTGGGATGTTGGAGTGGGGTGTTGGCGTGGGATGTTGGCGTGGGATGTTGGTGTGGGTTGTTGGTGTGGGATGTTGGTGTGGGATGTTGGTGTGGGATGTTCCTCGGGATGCACCGGAGCTGTTGGCAGGACGGTGCCACCCCAAGCCCTGGGGCTGTGCCACTGCCCCGGGTGGTGCTGAGTGCCAGGGACTGGGGCACTCACAGCCACATTGCTTTCCCTGTTCCTGTTGGAAGTGATTCCTCTGGGGGAGGGATCGCCAGCCCAAACACTCCCTGCAAATTTAGGAAGGCTCCCAGGGGCTGGAATGGTTCCCTGGGGGCTGAGCTCTCCTCAGAGCAATGCTGGGAGTGCAGCCCCCCTGGCACTGGGGGTCATGTGGTGTGCTTTGTTGGGGAAGATCTGAGGACTCTCACTCCTGCTGAGATACTATTTCAACCAGACCATTAGAACTTCCTAAAAGGTATTTATAACTTCCTAAAGTTATTTATAACTTCCACTGGATTGATGGGTGAAATTCAACCCTAAGCAGAGCTCCAGCACAAGGTCCAAGTGTCACTTCAGAACCAGAAGTCAGATCCAAATGCTTTCTCTTTTGTTTGTTTTTTTTTTTCTGGTGTGCCTGTGACAGGAGAGGGTCTGGATCCTGACCCTGAGCCCTGATTTCCCATGGGGAAGCAAAGCTGTGGTGTTACTGCAGTGTTATCATCCTCCCTTGGCTAAATATTCTCAGTTAAATGTCTTGAATAGCTCCAGTTCCAGCCTGTAGCTGTGCAAACAATTTAATCATCTTGCTTGGACTTGGTTTCATGCTTTCCTAGAGCTCAGCCTGTAAGACAACAGCCCAAAACTTGCTTTTCCCAGCGACTGCTGGTGGTCCATGTTAGAGTTCATCTGTTGTCAAGGTTAAAATAACTTCAGATGGATTGCTACCCAATTATGAGAAGCCCCAGAGCCCTGCTCAGCTCTGCAGGGCTCTGTACCTGTGTTTTACTGCATGCTGCTCTCCAGCTGTCCGTGCCCACAGGCCTCGCCTTCATTTCATGCCACAAAGCTACAATATATTAAGGCTTGATTACCATAACAATAAAAAGAGAAGTAATGAGGTATTAACTAAAGAAGCTCATGGATATAATGTTTTCAGTGTTTTAATGATGCTACAAACCAAAAGGAAAAGTCTTTAAAAACCCCAACCATACCTTTCCCTTCCCTTTTAACTTGTTTTATTAAAATCATGCCTGTTTTGTCCCTGCAATCTGCACTGTTGTTTTTTTAAATACAAAGCAAGATTGCAAATGCTCTGTGTGAACTCACCTGCTCACCTGTCCAATTATTTCAAAGCAATTAACTTCAAACAGTTGAAGTTCTGGTAGGAAGATAATTGCCTGTTGGTGGTTACCTGGCCTCTTCTGGGTCTTGCTAACAGCCATCTGTATTTGCAGGCCTTTGGGCCCCAATCCAGCAAGGAATTTGGGCTTGTCCTAAACTTGACACAAGTAGGACTTTTCATCTGCTTTAAATTAAATGTTTAGAACATTGTTGAGTTAGTTTTGAAGAAACAGCTTAAAAAGAGCTCAGTGAAATCTAAACAAGCCTCTCATAGAATTCATCAGGCCTGTGAGGAAGAAAGTGGCCTTTCTTTCAGGATGCTAATCAGGCAATTAATTATTGAAGGCTGTTTTGACTCCATGAGCATTTCATTGTGGGAAGATCACAGAAACCTTTCTGCTTAACAAGAGACTCACAAAACAAGGGCAAAGGTAGGAAAAAGAAAGCTCAGAATTAAAAGGAGGAACCTTCCACAATTTTGTGTGCCTGGTTGAGAAATCTCAAATAAACAAACACAAAGGTTGTAAAGAAAAAATAAAGTGGCTTTCAAAGTGTTTGCTGTGCTGTTTGTTTGGGTAGGAAATGCAGAACTTGCCCGAAGTGTAATTAAAGAGATGTTGGCATGATAATGCCAAAGCACCTTTGTTTTTGTGGGCACAGGGCTGGGAGTTGCTGTCTGGCAGAGCCTGTACGTGTGGATAGCACAGTTTTCCTTGGAAAGGGTATTTTGTGCAAACTGGGAGCAAGAACCTATTTCATCTTTCTGTCTTTGTCAAAAATAGCCAAGGTCATAGCAGGAGGCAGGTGGAACCTCCCAGAAGGTCCCTGTCCAGGGCAGTGGGAGCTCCAGCCCTGAGGCTCCTGATGGATGGCAGGGGCAGGACCTGGGCTGAATCCCAGGGCAGCTGTTGGACAAGCTGTGGAAAGCAACAGCAGAACCCTCTGGAGAAAAATGGAGTGTTTTAAAGGGAGTCTCTGCTGGTTTTCAGGCTGCATTTTGGCATCTGTGCTCTCAAAATGCTTTGAACTATTTCTGGGGAAGAAATGAAGTTCAAAGGAAAGATTCCTGGGTTTGGAGTGCAGGCTCAAACAAAACTCAGCCTAATGTGAGAGACTGATCTGCCAGAATCATTAGTTGGTTTTTCATCCTCAGGTTTATAGGATAGGATTGACTGGGAGACCACCAGTGTCCACCAAAGAGAGGCAAAGTGCCAGGCCCCAAAGGCCCAGCTGTTCCACAGTGCTGGTGGCCACAGGGACACCTGGCCGTGGTCCCTGCCTGGGAATTCATCTGTGGGTGGGTTTGTGTCTCGGTGACTGTTGTCTCCAAGTGCCAGATGAGGTGACAGAACCAGGTGTGGTGTCCCTGTTATTTCATTTATCTTTCCAGCTGTTGAGTGTAGAAGCAGTTTCTAAAAATCTCTTTGAAGCTGTTCAACTTCAATTGCAGTCGAGTCTTAATTACTGCTTTGGCTGAACCAGGATTTCATATCCATAGCATGTGGACTTCAAAGTTTTAATACACTTTTCATTTAAGCCAAGCTCAAATTACAGCTTAATTTTGATGTGATTTGCAGACTTGGTGACAACTGCATCATGCAAAGAGATGCAAATGTGTAAAAACAAGCTCCAGTGAGGCTCATACAAGGATCTTTCCACAGCAATTACGGAGTGGAATTGATTTCTGCCTCTCTCAGTGCTAACAATTTGCTTTTGCTTAAACTTAAAAGCCACCCAGCTCCTTCAGTGCCTGCTGGGCTGGTGTAATCAGGTAACCAGCTTGTTCCTTGCTGCCTCTGCTGTGCCCACCCTGTCGGGCTGTGTGTCCTCCCAGCTTCCATGAGTTGCCCACCTTGGAGGGGCTGCAAGCCTGTGGAAAGGAGTTGTGTTATCCAGGGCTCTTCCCACAGTAACAGGGCTGGCAAAGGGCAGCAGTTCATTCTGAGAAGGGAAAAGTAGACCCAAGATGTACTTTGGGAAGGAACTGCTTTCTGTACTTCCATGTGATTCACTGATGATGAATAGGTCAGCTGCCAGTTGTTCTGAGTCTTGTACTGAAATGAGTGAAAAATAGAAATTCAGCACCCTGTGTCCTTTTCCTTTCCACCTTCATCTTCCCTGTCAGAGACTGGGAGAGTCCTTCCTCCCCTAAATCAGCTGGCTGTGTCTAAAGCCAAGGCAGTCACAGATCATTTCCCCAGCAGTCCCAGAGCCCTCTGAGCCTTCCTCTTTGGGATGATTGTGAAGAGTCAGTTTTGCTGACCTGACTCCATCTGCTGCAGTCCCTGGAGTTCTGTGTTCCAGCCCCAGCCTTGCTCTCAAGGCTTGATCCAGCATGTACCTCATGCATATGAATAGTCCTTTTAAAGTCAGTGAGGAACAACCTTAACTTATTTAAGTTAGATAAATGCTCAAGCCATTGTCTGGATGGGAACTTGAGAGACGAGGTGGAAATGAGGTTTGTGAGGATCTCCTTTAGGGACCAGGACTTTCTGAGTATCATCCAGGCTGAGCACAGACACGGCTTTGGTGCTCACAGGTGCCCCATGGCAGGTGAGACACAGGTAAGGACCAGTGGCCACCTGGGCATGTCCCCTCACTCTGGGCCACTCTCCAGGCCCTGGTGGGCTGTGTGTGAGCAGGAACCTCTGGCTGTTAGGCAGTTCTGCATGCTGGGTGTCTCTGGCAAACCAGTCTGAGTTCCTGCTGAAAGCCCCCAGGAGAAGCTGTGGGCACCCCTGTGTGTAACCCTGTCCTTTGGGCAGTGTGTCAGGGGCTGCTCTTCAGCAGGGAGGGGGAACAGCCGCTCAGATTTTGGAGCAGAGAGCTGGCTGTGCAGCTTTGGGAGCAAGGCAGGTTATCCAGGGAAGTTCTGTCCCACAGCAAGGCCACTGAGCTGCTGGGGGGTTTGGAACTGAGCCCTCCCTGGCCCAGCAGAGCCCTCTGGGAGGGTCACACCTTTCACACCTGCAGGGGAACTTCATTCTCTTGTCTGAGGAATGGCTCAGTGAAGGACTAGAACTTTCCCCTTTAAGGATAACTCTCAGTAAATGAAACCATGGTGACAAGTACTGAATGGGCTAAACACATTCCCAGGCAGGTTTGTGTGGTTATGCAAGGGGGAATTTGGCTCCCAGACATCTTTTTTGGCTGCCAAACTGGTGAGAGCAGAGCAGACTGCACAGAGTATGTGTGACGAGTTGTTAGTTTTATTAATTTGACTGAGGTTTTTCTCACTTTGGAGTAATAGCTATAAAAGAAAGAACCCACTAAAATATCCTTTTTAATGAACTGAATTGCTAATGCTGAATTTCATTGCTGAAGCATCTTACAATAATGTGGCTTTAAATGTGCCCTACATAAATGAACAGACTTTAGATCAATTTAAAAGTACCATTGGTATAATTTTATGGCCTGGTCACTAAGAGCTGTCACTTGGAGAAAAGAGCAAAATTTCCTTTCACAAGGCATAGGCAAAAACCTCAGCTGTGGGCACCCACTCAAAAGTATTCTTGGGATTTTTGCCTGATAAAAAATAGAAAAAAACCCGTATAGTTGTCCTTGGGAAAGCTTCTAAAGCACTTGTGTCTGTGCTGGGCATGGTGAGGCCGTTCAAGGAACGCTCGGAGAGGGCAGAGCTCAGCTCACTGTGCAGCACCGAGGAGTGAGGAGATGCCCTGGGAGCTGTCCAGGAGCTGAAGGAGCCTCAGGCCTGCCCTGACTTTCTCTGCGTTATGAATAACTGCCCCCAAAAACACGTGCTGGGACTGGGAGAGGCCCCACCCAGAGCTCTCAGGGTGGTGCAGGAGCTGCTGTTCTTCCCACTCACAGCACTGTTCTCTGGGCAGCCTCAAAGATCAAACTCAAAGGGAGAAACCAAAGATTTCATTCAAAAATTACCCTTGAAATCTACCTTGGGCCTGCAGCAGCTCAAATTTGCTAGAAAATCACAGCTATTCCTCCCCCAGTGCTGGCCAGGAGCCTGGCTGTGTGTGGGTGCCCCAGAGCTGGGGCACAGCCAGGGAATCCCTCCAGCAGCACCAGTGGGGTGCCTGGGCACAGGGGCTGAGGCTGCAGGGACACAGCCTGGGGGTGCCCAGCCTCCCCTGGGGGTGTCCTGCTGGTCAGACACCATCCCAGCACCTCCACACGAGGATACTGAAATACTGTGCTTCAGAAAACAGCAGCTGGGTGTGTTTGGGTGTGTTTGGGTGTGTTTGGGTGTGTTGAGCTGAGCCTGCACTGCTGCACCCGGCAGTGCCCACCCTCGTGCCCCCTCCATCCCACCTGCCCAGCGTCCCAGAGTTCACTGTCTGCACCAGAGGGAAGTGTCACACGCAGGAATTCATCCTCAGACTTCACCCTGGGTTTGTGGGAACTCAGAGAAGCCTCCACAGAGTGGGGAGTCCTTATTTCTCCGTGATTCCCGTGGGAGTTGAGTGTATCTGTGGCCCTGTCAGAGCTGCAGAGGGATGGCACAGTGTGGTGGGCTGGGCAGAGCTCAGCCAGCCATGAACAGCCTGCCAAGCACAGCCAGGCTGTCCTGGACAGCTGGCACTGCTGCCCTGGGTGGGCTGCGCTCAACCACAGCCTGGAGGCAGCTCTGCTACCTTTGGGGGTGTGCTGGGCAGGTCTGCAGGGCATGGCACAGAGGGGATGCCATGGGGCACCCTGAAATGAGGGGCTGGGAGTGCTGAGTTCCCCCACTGTGGGGAGGGGGCAGTGGATTGAATCATTCTGCTATTTATTGGGTTTACAGTTCTTTTCATGCCAATAAAATTTGTGTATGAATAGAAGACCACTTTTAGATGAAAAACTAGAGATACATGTGCCATTTCACACCTAAAACCTAAGCAAAAGTTGCCTTTGGAGTTTCTTTTTAGCACAGACTTGCAATCACTTTTCTAGTAGCTTCTCCATGCAAGAGCAGGCCATGGTGGTCTTAAATCCATCTGTGTAAAATGGCAAAGTTTCAGGGAGTTTTCTTTGTTTGGCCCAGTGTTTGTGCTACTGTAATTGTGATAACAACGTTCTGAAGTGAAATATTTTCAGAAGCTTCCCTGGGAAATCCTGTTCTTCTAAATTCTGCTCATGAAAATCCCTCTTAGGCCCCTCAAATGATACCCTGATACTTATTTGTAGCCCTTACAAAACACTGAGAAGGTGTTTGCCACAGGAGCAGGTATCTGGTGTCCCCAGTGAACTGGGTGTTTGTTGGCAGCTTGTCTGCCTCAGTGATGTGGAGAGAAATAATGAGATAGCAGAGGACTTCACAAGTGCCTATCTGGCTGTAAATGCAGGGCTGGCAGATCAGGGCCCTCCCTGCTCCGCTCCAGGTGAGCGTTTTGTTCTCCCTGCTAATCTGGCCTTGGCAGGAGGGCAGGGAGCCCTCAGCCTCTGCAAGGAGGAGCAGCAGAATGAGGGGATGTGTCGTGACCAAAGCAGTAAATGAACAGATGGTGAGCCAGCACCACACCTGACACCCCAGAGGAGGTGCTTGTAGCAGAACCACGGGCTGGGAGCAGAGCCCAGGGCCAGGAGGAGCAGGGGAAGGTGATACATGGAGTACAAAAGCAGGGCAAAAGAAAGATTGAGACATGACAGAGAAGGAATCTGGGGGGAAATGGGAAAATAAGAAAGGTGAGACAGCAGCTTGGAGCTGGTGGGGATGGAAAAGGAGGTGGGTGTGCAGGGAGCTGGGCTTGGGGCAGCACATCACTGAAGGTGGATCTGTCACCAATGAACACTGGGCTGCATGGGGGGCACCCAGAGCTTCTGCCCTGTGAGCACACAGGGACTGGCTGGTCCTACCAAGCACAACTTGCAGGTTGTGTCAAAATAAGGCAGTGAAGTGGAAGGAGAGAGAGTGGAACGGTGGTGGGAGATGCCCCAGGCAGGGCAGTGAGGGTGGGCACTGTCCTGGTTTCAGCTGGGATAGAGTTGCTCTCCATCCCAGTAGCTGGTCCAGTGCTGTGGTTTGGATTTAGTATGAAAATGATGCTGGTCACACACTGATGGTTTGTAGCTTGTTGGTCAGTAATGCAGAAAGTCCAGGACTTCCCAATTTCCCATGCTCTGCCAGGGAGGAGCTGCACAAGCAGCTGGGAGGGAGCATGGCCAGGACAGCCGAGACAAAGAGGGCAAAGGGACATTCCTGGCCATGGAATGTTGTGCTCAGTGTATAAACTGAGGGGAGTTGGTTGGGACTTCCCTGTCTTTAGTAGTGGTGCTGGTGGTGTTACTGTTCCAATCTCAACCAACACATCACCCTTTTCCAGTTCCCCACCCCACTGGTGGGCAGAGTGAGGGAGTGGCTGCTGGTTCTCAGCTGCCATCTGGGTTTAAACTACGACAAGAATCTGAACCAGGAGCTAACCTGACAGGAGAAGGATTGAGAGATGAAGTGCTCTGTTAAAGGGGCATTTATCTCCTTTTGGTGCAGGCAGAGAAACCTGTTGAAGTGTTTATGAAGGGATGTAAACATGTTCTGTAGCAGTCCTGGGCACTGTGGCTTCAACAAACACTGTGTAATGTTCAAACACGAGGTATTGCAGTGGGATACTGGAAGTTCCAGTGCATTCCACTGCCAAAACTGCCTTTTCTGGGCCTGGAAGGCTCATGCAAGCAAAGAAAGGGCAGTTTTCAATAGCCAGGTTTTATTTTGTTACTGCCAAAAGGTTGGGTGACACACCAGGAATTTTGCACATTAAGGAAAATTGATACAGTCACAGGTTCACTTGTATTTCTGTACTCCTGAAAACACTTCACACCTTCAGTCTTGACCCTTCCTTATAGCATTTGATTGCCTTGGATGTGTGTTCAGTAACAAGCACATCCTCCAGTCGTTTCCTTACTGCTCCAAAAGACCTGATTCAGTGCAGGGAAGCTGCAGGATTTTATTTATTAAACAGGCCTGTGTTAGCCCAACAGAATATCTGAATGTTTGGGAGTGAAAATGAGAGTTCAAAAGGCCTCAATCTTGTTCAAGAAAGCACAGAGAAAGCCATTTGTCAGGGGAGCTGGGAAGAGACCCAAGTGTCACAGATGTGGGTGTCACTCTGCTTGTGATGGCAGGAACTCGAGAAACATCATCAGTGCCCTAAAAGATGGGGAGAGGCAGAGAATAACAATGCACACTGAGCTCCTGGGTGTGGAGTGAAATAAAAGAGCCTTTCTGCTACAAACACTTCTGCTTAGAGAACTATAGGGAGTTCAGTGGAGAAAGGTGGAAAAGGGAAAGCAAGAGTGGGAGAAAGGTTCCCATGCAGAGCTCCCCTGCAGCAGTGAGGTCTGCCCACTGCCTGGGGTGGGGTTGTGCCACAGGGATTTAGGATCCATCAGGAATAACTGTAAATGCCAGATGGAAATGAAGAGTGTATTGTTACTGGGAGTATTATATACCAGGGCATCAGGCAGAAAGAAGAGAGATAAGACACTCATCCTTTGATCCTGGGGGGTGATCACTCAACAAGAAAGGCTCTGCAGCTCATCATTCTCATTTTCAGAGGCTTTTCTGCCTGTTCATGTGAAGGCAAGAGGCTGCCAGGCTTAGAACCCTGTCCAGAATGCCTGAAAATGCATCAAATTCGGGATAGAGGGTGAAATTCAGGGGGAAATTAACCTGCAAAATTCAAATGTTTACAGAAGATGAAACAGGACACAAGGGACATTTAGGGGTAGTTTAGAGGGGAGGGTTTCTTTCCTTCCTGCTGCCTGCTGAACTCTCACCTTTATGAACCCCATGGATGGGGCTGCAGCCTTTCAGGTTTGTAGCAGGATGAGTAAATCATGAAGTTTGATTACAGGACAGTTTTTAGCCAAAGCCCAAAGTGTGGTGCCCTCTCTGACTCCCTTAGGTTGCAGTGATAGTTTCAAAGAGAGATCCAAGCCTGGGAACAAACTGTGGAAGAGGACATGAGGATTCCTATGGAAGGTCCATTTTCCCACAGAGGTTGCACAGTTGCTGCTGGGGTGGGAGGGGAGACAGGGTTGGAAACTGGAGGAGTTCTTGGACTCCAGAATAACCTTTACTTCATCTGTCACCTGCTGTGGCCTTTTCAATCACATGGCACCTGGCTCAGTGGGCAGAGCAGTGAGATAATCCATGCATTTCTGCAAATATTATCTTCCAGGATGAATTCCAGCCACTGGGATTCCCCAGAGTCCAGTTTGGGAGTACCAGGAGAGCTGGTGACTCCTCTTGTGGGCTTCTGATACACATGAGTTTCAGGACAGAGCCCAGTGGATTTGTTTTCAGCATCAGGTGAAGGATTCCTTTTGCCAGAGGTTATTCAGGAGTCTGTTGGGAAGAGGGTCTTGTTATTCAGCCCATGGTGACTGTGGTGGTGGGAGGCCAGGGTTGGGTTTCCTAGAGACCCCCCTGCTGGGATCTGGGAGGGTCTCACCATCTTTCATCCTCAGCATCTGGCTCCAGGCCCCTTCAGAGTGCTCAGATTCACAGCTTAGAGCTCAATCCAATAAAAGAAGTTCCATTTAGGCTTTAAAAAGCTCTTCTACTGTAAGTGTAATTAAATCCTGGGGTAGGTTGCTCAAGGAGTCTGTCCTTGGAGATACTCAAATCCAACTGGACACAGTCCTTGGCAACCTGTTCCAGCTTACTCTGCTTTGAGCAGGAGTTTGGACCAGATGGTCTCCAGGGGCCCTTTCTACCTCAACTATTCTATAAGTCCATGAATTATTTTATTGCTGTAACTTTGCTGCTCTCTGGATCAGAGCAGGAGGCTCAGAGAGCTGTTGGGTATGGTGGGAAACACAGAATATCTAAGCAGGAGGTCAGAGCATTCTGAGAGCCCATGGGAATCTTCTGCATGTGAGAGCAGAACTCTATTATGGTGAGACTGTCCAAAAAATTATGTGGTTATTCTCATTCTGAAGTCCTGAAATGCCATGGAAATTCTTATGACAGGATGTATTTTCATCAGTATATTCAACAGTATGAGTAGAATCCCTTACTCATAGCCAGGAATTTCAGGCTCTGTTCCAGCTCTGCTTCATTCTGGACACGTCCCTTGCCTCTGAATTCCATGTACTGGTTTATGGAATGGTGATCCTGACTGCCTTTGGGTGGGATACTGGAGTTTCTAGATGAAACTGCTACGAAGAAACAGCTGTTTCTCCTTAAAAGAGTGAGCTCAAAGGCTGAGTGTGTGAGGTGAACGTTCGTGTTCCGAGTGACAGCAAGAAAGGACATTAATGAATTACTTTGACATGCAGTCACAATGGGGCACTCTGAGTTATAGATGACCAGATGTTGGGTTGTTCTTGCAGGATGCAACATGTTTGGATGTATTAGGAGGTGCAGTTTTGCTCTGTGTATGACTATGACAAATTGAGGCACAGCCAAGCCGTTAACTTGCTTCAAGGCATCCTTCACGCTCCATGCACTCCATGAGTGATAGATGGTATTAAACCCCTTCTCCTTCTGCCAGGGAAAACACATTGTGGGTAATGGAAAGGAAGTCATCAGTGCTAATATTTATCCCAACTTGGTTTGTATCTGCGAGATCAATGTTTTTTTAATTCACTTTTCCTTCTCCTTTGCTTCATTTGCTTCGTTGTTGGAAGGGACGTGTTGCATCTCGGGAGAGCCTCGGTCGCATTTGGATCACAGTTTGATTCATACAAGTGGAATCATTCTGGGCTCCTCTAACTGACAGCACAAACCCAGCCCTTGTCAGATGTTTCAAGTCAATATTGAACATTTCTGAGTGGTTCCTTTATAGCAGGGACAGCTGCTCTCCTCAGGAATTCCCTCTAGGCTGAGCAGAGGAGACTCAGGTGAACTCCACGTGTGCCCCTTGGGGTTGGTGCACAGGAAGGGTCTGTTAACCCTGAACAGGTGTGGCAGGGGAGAAACATGGGGAGGAGCAACATCAGAGTTTGCAAAGATGAATAAAATAGCAGGGAATTCTCAGGCTTGGGCTGGGATTGCCGTAATGGGGGAGCAGAACACAGAGCTGTCTGTAGGGAATCGTTGTGCTTCGTTAAGGAAACCAAAATGTGCATCTCAGCTGTGGTTCTCATCATCTGCACAAATTCCATGTCCTCTCTGTTTGGGAAATCCCAGGAATGGGACTGTGGGAAGGGGCTTCCCCACAAGTTACAGGGGTTCTTCTAATCCTTTGTTCTCTAGTGCAGATAAAAGCCCAAGCTCTGCCTGTTCTGTGGGTCACACATTAAACAGAAGCACAGTGAGCTGGAAATGCTGGAGCCCCTGTCAGAGGGGCCACTCCTGATGGAGACTGTTCTGGCTCTGTCAGTGCCACTTGCCATGATGCCCCCTGTGCCTCTTGCACAACACAGGCTTTCCCCTGAGGGTTCCCTGCTGAAATGGAATATTCCTCTAATAAAATCAGCAATGACCAGCACAGGTACATGAGTCACAGCTCGTGTGGGAAATGGAGACTTTCATAACATTCAAGAAACACAAGTTAAAATTATGGTGAATTATGTTAGAAATCCTCTTTTTCTTCATAATTGAGAATTTCTGCTTATACTTCCATCACAGTGGGATTCAGGAGGGTCCCAAGTTTTGAAGTTTTCTCTTTGGGACAGAGCACATGTGTGACAAACTTCCTTTGTCAGTGGAACTCTGTCCCCTGAGCATTTCCAGCACTGCCCAGGAGGAGAATTATGAGGTTTTTCTGCCACTTACATTTCATTGAAGAGCTCAGAGCCAGCTCCCATCCTTCCTAAAGGACCATTCAGCAGTTAATTGATCTGGTGTGAGCTCTCTGCACAGAAGCTGAACTTTACTTTCCCTGGACAGTGTTGGGAAATGAGTTCATCACCATCCACAACTCCATAAGTGATCAGCTCATGTTTGCTCCTCTCTCAGTGCCTTCCTCTGGAGCCACGGATTTTCCTGGTTTCAATGCAGGAATGGAAATTAAATGTCAAACAAGTCTCTGATATTTCAAAAGAGACTTGAACACCACAAACATGGGCAGCAGAAGTGTTTAAAATTCCCTCGTGGCCCGTGCTGGGATTTCCAGGGGCTGGGCCAGCCTGGGCAGGGGCTCTGTGGAACTGCACTGGAAGGATTGTTTGGCTTCCTGCAATTAGGTGAATTAATCAGTACATTAACTTCTAATGCAGGCACAGTTCTGAAATGAACTGCAGATATTTTCTGTTTTGGTAAGATTTGGAGAACAAGCCCCTCCACAGCAGGAGAGCACGACAAGGTGCCAGAGCTCTACAAATGTGTAAAAGGGTTTTAACTTCAAAATACAGTACAGAAAAATTTACACTTGGGCTATTTGTTATTTTCAAGAGATAGAAACAGGTTTGTTTGAGTCAATTATTGCACTTTCATCTGAATATATAAACATTAATGCATAACTAGCCTGGGCCTGACCTGTAGTTAATGAAACTGCATTTCAAACCTGTGAAACAAGGAGGTTTCTTCCCTATCCTTTGCCTGTGGTGTTCCCACTGACATCACCTGCCTGATCCCAGCACTTGTTTTTCCATGTGGTTGGGACTGTTCCATGTTCTGCATAAGGCACAACTTGTGTAGCCCGTGGGTGATGGTGCTGCCAGACTTTGGAAAGCCCAAGGTGTCCCTCACCAGAGTCCTTTATTGCAGCCCCCTGTGAGCACAGGGACACCTGACAGGCAGTGGTGAATATAAACCAGCACGTTAATTGAGGCTCTCTGGTGTCTCCTCACTCATCCACCTTTCATGTCAGGCTTTCAGCTCAGGGATTCTCTGGACACATGAACATGAATCAGTGTTTTTGTTTCAGAAGTTGAGTGCAGTCCTGTATCTCATTAAACACTCCCTCACAGTGGGCAATGTCACATTACTAGAATGTGTTTGTCTCAGATAAACCCAGGCCAGAAAGCAGGTGAGGTTTTCCTTGGCAGAGAGGGAGCTGGGATTCATGCTGAGGCAAGGCTGGATCACCAGTTCCCAAAACCCCCTGCTCATGGCTGCTGAACCTGGAGCTGACAGGATCCTTTGTGCTGGACCCAGCCCTGTTTGTCCCCATGTCCCCCCTCTGTCTCTTCTCATCTCCCTCCCATCTCATTTCCCTCTTGCTTTCTGCTTTTATCCACTCTTTTCCTTTGCTCCCCTCCCTTGTTGCCCTTGATCCCTCCTCATTCCTGGTGGGAAGGGGCTCCTGAGCTGCAGCTCTGCTCGGAGCTGTCCTGATTGAGCCCCGGGCAGGCAGTGAAGTGGGTTTGAAGGAGCTGCCCATGGCTCTGCCCACGGTGAGATGCTGCAGCACAGCCAGGAAATGGCTCTCCAGCAGAGCAGGGGCAGGACTGCAGGGCCTGGAGTTCTCTGCTATTCCTGGTTTGCCACAGCCTGGCTGGTGCTGCTCGGGCAGCCTGGCTGGGAGTCTGTAACATCATCTTCTGTCACACAGAGAGAGCCCTTTAACGTGCTTCAAAATGCCACAGGGACCCAACTACCAACTGTTCTGTGTGGGGACTGTCCTAGCCAGGTCACTGTTTCAGTGGGAACTGCCAAGTGTGGCACCAGTGTCACCCTCTCACACAGGGGTGGAAAACAGAGACAGGCAATCACAAACACTTATTTAATGTCATTTAGGGTTCTGTGAATTCAACATTTGCAGAAGCTGCCAGGCTGCCACCCCAGGGGCCTCCAGCAGTGGATTGCTGTGTTTGAACTTCAAGTGGGGAGAGGAGAAGAAGGGAATAAAGAGAGACATATAAAGGTTTATGAGGCATTTTCTAAAATTTAGGAAATAGGAGTCTATAAAACACAAGACGATTTGGATTCACTTTAGTTCAAATAATGGCAGAGAATTGTTTCTGCAAAGTCAGTGATTGCTTCTGGAAAGCATCAGAGTCACCATCTGAGCCCCTTTCAGATGGCTTTTCAGTACAGGTGTCCCTGCTCCACAAGTCTAATTAGAATGAGCAGAGTCTCCATGTCTTGAGGAATTGAACCCAGCCCAATGTGAGGTGCTGACAGATTTGCAGAGCAGGTGGGCACGATTGGGTTTGTGACTCTGACCAGACACTGCTCTGAGTCTCCTGGCACAGGGCACCTTCCTGGGGGCTTTTGTTTGCTTATGGTCATTAAAAAGTAATTAGTGAAATTAAGGAGTTCTGACTGTAATGCACTGTCTATTTGAGAACAGGATGGATTTGGGGCAAGAGTCTCTGTTTAGTGCCTGGCCCAGCAGCTCAAATTTCATGCCAGAGACCAAAATATGCATGGACAGATCTCTGTGTTTGCAACATGGAGAGTAAGTTTGTGCCTGGGGGAAGAGCCTGTGGCTTCCCAACCTACTTTGAGCAGCACTGCAGGGTGTGCAGGGCCTGCTCCTGCCCTTTCAGGACAGACATTTCATACCTCACACCCTCCAGGCAGCTCTGGCTGTCCTGCAGCTGAGGGAGGGGTGGCAGCACCCCAGACAACCAGCAGGTTCTTTCTGTGTTGTAATTCCTTTCCTCCCTTCCCAAAAGATCCCAAAAGATCCCAATCAGCCACTGAAACATCTGGAATGTTGGGGGCACTACTAAAATTGCTGTTACAAAGCCACCTGTGATCTTTGGCTGTGCCCCTCACCTTCCCTTCAGTCTGTAAGTCAGATGCCAATGCAGTTGTTCACTCTGGTAGAAACAACCATCAAGACCCCCCAAACTATCCAAAGTAAGATCCAAGTGTTTAGGCTTGAGAGAGGGTGGATATGCAAATATTCTTCCTAGTTATAGGGAGTTGAATTACTTGTACCCAACATAATTTTTTAATGCACCCTTTTGTTCAGCAATTAATATTTAACAGTCTCAAATAAAACTGTCAAACAATATGTTCTTCACAATCCAGGTCTAAAATATCCACCAATCCTTCATACTGGGTTACAGTAAAGCACTGGAATGGCTGGTGTGAGTGGGGATTTAATTTGGATATATTAGTACAAAAATGAGCTCTGATATTCTTCTTTATTTTATTTAGAATTATGAAATCATAGAGTGGGTTGGGTTGGAAAGGACCTTAAAGCTCATCTCACTCCAACCCCTGCCATGGATAGGGATGCCATTCACTAACCAGGCTGCTCCAAGCCCTGTCCAGCCTGGCCTGGGACACTCCCAGGGATGGGACAGCCACAGCTTCTCTGAGTCCTGATATCACCCAGGGCTTTGTGTGTGTGGAGGTGCAAGAGAAAAGCAAGAAAATCTGAGTGCCCAGGGACTTTGGACTGTCAGGTGTCCATTCAGTGTCTTTCACTGGAAACGCATCTCAATTCTCTACTTAAAAGCAATTTGCAACTTGAGCAATAATCTTCCTAACCTTTGCTGGAGTGGTGTCCTTGCTGGAATGGGGAAGGGAATGCATTAGTAGGCACATGCTGAGCTGGGGCTGTACCTGAGCTGTAATGATGTTTAACTCTGGCCCTAATTTCAGTGTGCACATTCCTCGCTGTCCTCGGGGACGGCGCCGCAAAGGCTTTGCAAAGAAGTTGCAAAATAGTGACGAATTAACTTGTAGTCTTGTCAGAATCAATTATCTTACATGACAGCTCAACTCCACTTTTCTGTTTGCTGCACTGCAGCTTGCTAAGCATCAGCCTGAGCACAAACACCGAGTCCTTGTGTGTCACACTGATCTCTGGTCCCTGGGCATGCAGATCTCCGGAGGCTCCACGGAGATGTTTCACTCACATTCACCAAACCAGAGTATTTCCTGTTGTGGTTGTAAACTGTTGTACTCTGCAATCACATAAACGTGATATAATTGCAGCAAAACATCCTTCTGGGTGTTGTCTGGGGTTGATCAGTCCTTTCAGAGTGATTGTGTCAGGCAGGACCCTCAGCCAGGAGCTTTCTGCAGGCTCTTGCTGTGGGGTGGGCTGAGCACCTTTCAGGGGGATGGAGGTGCCCCAGGGGTGGTGGAGGTGCCTTCCCACTGGTGACATGACCAGTTTGGGTCAGGTCATGTAACATGGGAATTAAGCATGGGATCTTCAGGAAAGCTGTGAAGAACCAGCTGGGCACAGCCAGCCCCTCCCCACACCTGCTGGGGCTGTGCCAGAGCCCCAGCTGGAAGAATCCAGGGAATCAAATCTTTTTTTTATTGTGTTGAGGAATTTGGAGTTCCATTTTCCAGCCTGGCAAACCTGGTGTAACTCAGCAGCACCACAGATCTCACTGGTCCCTGCTGTTCCTGAGGCACTGACTGTGCAGAGCTGGTGCTCTGAGCCCCAAACCTGTCAGAAGGCAGAACCCACCAGTTTGTTGCTGTAAAGGTTTCACCACACACTGTGTGCAGAGAGACATTCTCTGTGCAAGCACAAACTCCTGTACAACATTGGTAATTACAGGATTGTAAAAAGGCACAGAGCCACTTCCTCGTGCCTTCTGTCTAAAAGGCACTTAAGCTGACAGAGGAGCTTTCTGCTGCAGGGTTATGACTGGCTTAAGAGGAATAAAAGATAGTGAAGGCACATCAACATCTGTTTAGGTCACAGTCACTGCAGGAGGGGCTGCTCAGAGTGTGGAGTGCAGGGAATGTGCTGGGCAGGTTTGGCACTGGGGTTGGCTCTGGGAGAGGCCTGTCAAGTGTTGCTGCAGAGAGAAATACGTCGAGCTCTTGTCCCACTTCCAAGCTTTAATTCCTCAGATATATTTTGGAGAACAAGTGTTACTGAAATAGTAGATATTCCTGCCAACAGATTACTGAACCAGGAACATACTATTTCAGATGTAGTGTTGTAGGTAATGAAGATGGAATAAATGACCCAGCCGGAGAAAATAACGTCAGTCATTCATGAATTGCAAAGCAATAAAACAAACATTCAAAACTGTGGAGATCCATTTGGAATGTGTTTTGGCTTGGAACACTCAGGAAGTTTTGTATGATAGATGCCCTGAAGTCCAGGCTCTAAGAAAACTGTCAGGAATCAGCAACTTGAGCTTAAGACGCAGAAACTTGTAACTGGAGATGTTCAAGCTGGTTTTCATATTTGTTATCAAGAGAAGAGCCAGTAGAAACAAGTGGAGATAGTAGAAATGAGTAGAAAGGAATAGAAAAAGGAACTGAACAGCAGACAAAACTATGTCTTAGAAGTCAAAATACATCAGGGATAAAGTGTGATTTGCCAAAAGTCGAGTTATGCCTATTAAAAAGAAATAGCAGCTGTGTGAGTGCAAAGATGAGGATGGGGAGTCCTGCTCTGGGGGAGGGCAGAGGGACACTGGTGTCACCAAAGCCAGACAGGTCATTTGTCCAGTCTGCTGCAAGGATGGTCAATGTGGGCTCAAAGAGAGGATGAGCAAAGGGGAAAGAAACAACCACAACCAAGGTGGGAGCACAGTTTGAAGGTATCAGTGTGTTCCCATAAGAGATGGCAGATGATCTGCCAGCCCCAAAACAGCAGCACGGGGAGTGTGAGCTGAGAGCAGGGATCTGGTAATAACTCTTGCCAAGGTGAAAGGGGGACTTGGGAAGGAGTTGGTGGGTGGAAATCCATTCAAACCCATCACTCTCTTCAAATTATCTTCTTTGTTCATGTTCTATATTCCATGTTGGGCTGAGCCAGAAACACCCTCCCCATGCTGGTCTACACAACTCAGAGAGACAGATATTCATTCCTTGGTCACAGTATCGTGTACTTGAAGAAAATCAAACACAGCTGCTGCATTTAACAGGGTGGGAAAATAATGTTCGTAGCTACAGGCGTGTTTTTCCAGTCAAAATGATATAAACACCATAGAATACATTCTGGGGAAAATAAGTGAATCAATTGCCTAGAAGTAAATGAAAAATGAATTAAAATAGAACATATATTTATCTAAGGTAGATAGTACAAAAGGCAGCTGATAGCTTTCTCTGATAAAATAACCAATTTCCCAGGCAAAGGAAACAGTGGAAAATGCTTTGTAAACATAAACAAGTGGAGGCAAATTGCTGGCTGTGGGTTCCCTGGAAACCTGTCCTTGCCAGGAGTTCTGTAGCTCGTGGGCAGTTAAGAAGGAAATGATGTATGGAAATAGCAGTGGAGCAGGTGGCACTCACTGGGGCTCCAACCACCCCCTGGGGCAGCACTGGAGCTGCTGCCCCTGGCCAGGGCGGGGCCTGGGGGTTGGCATCAGTCCACCAGGTGCCAGGGAGAGCCCTCATTCCTCAGGGCACTGACACTGGAGAGAACCTCCTCCCTCTCCAGGATAGAATCATAGAATCACAGAATGGATTGGGTTGGAAAAGACCTCCGAGATCAGCAACCCTTGATCCAACCCCACTGTGATCACCAGCCCAGGGCACTCCGTGCCCTGGGCTGGTGATCACAGTAGGGTTG
>JAWWEV010000018.1:2324602-2342344 GCA_035583235.1 Hafferia zeledoni
CTTGTCCACACTGATCCTCATGTAGCAGGATGATCATTTTGAGGAACTTGGGGGGACATCCTAAACGTTCCAAGATCAGGCAGGAAAACACTCTTTTATTAAAAGCAGAATTCTTTTTTTTTTGCAAAATTTAATTTGGCTGTTAGCCTTCTAAAATAATTCATAATTATCCACAGCTCGTGGCAGTGGGAGGGATACCCCAGCAAGATGAGGACTGGCTTGTGACAACCACTTAGATATCTGGAGTGACCCCCCCAAAGTGTCTGAGTGCTCTGATCCTGATCTAGGTACCTGACCATAAGAATAAATTCCTGTGAAAACCTTTTCCTGGGAGTTTATAAGGCTCCTGGGACCCTGAAATGTGGCATAATACATTACATGGTTCCTGGAATGGAACCTCTGCCATGAGGTCATGTCTGACCTCACCACTCCTCTGGTTTCCAGGCACTTCCCGTCATTCCCAGTTGGTGTGTTTTGCCTTGGAGGGTCTGAGTGTTCCCCCCATGGAACTCCATTCTGCACTCCTGAAGCAGCAGGAAAGGGTTTAGTTCACATCCTGAGTGGAGAAAGGGTGACATTCTGGTCCTGGAAGGCAAAGGGGGTTTGGACTTGACTTCAGTGGGGTTGGGATTTTATGCCCAGGATTCATTCCTTTTTCAGGAGTACTCACGTCTGCTCTAATGTAAATAAATATTACCCTGGAAAGTTATCCAACTGCAATTACTTTTTGCATTACATCCTAAATATCTACTTGTACATGACATTTACTAAAGAAAAACACTTGCAAATTGCATGTTTGATTAACATTACATCTTTCCCAGTTTAAAAAGGGTATGGTAATTGAAAGCTGCATTACTTAGAAACCATGAACTTTATTTGAGCTCTTCCATATAACTGCAAATCTTCCCTTTTTTATTGAATATTTCACTCTGGATTTATGAATGTTTCTGGCAGGTGGAAAGAAGGTCCTGTCAGAGCAAACATCCCAGCACAGGCAGGTAATGAGCAGTTCCTGCTCTGCCCAAGGTGCAGGTGGCAGGAGGTGGGGGCAGTGGTGGCTCAGGGATTGCACCAGCAGGTCCCAGAATCACAGAATCCCAGACTATTCTGAGTTGGGAGGGACCCCCAAGGATCATCGAGTCCAACTCTTCAGTCAATGGCCCACACAGGGGATTGAACCCATGGCCTTGGCATTATTACAGCCAAGTTTTAACCAACTGAGCTGATCTCAGGGTCCCAGCAGCTCCCACCAGTGTGCTGGGAGTGCACCTTGGGCACTGCCCACTGTTGCCTCTGCAAACAGGCACCCCTGAGCAGAGGGAATGATGGAATTCTGTCCTTGCAAGGCTTCTCCACAGGTAGAACAAAATCTTGGGATAAGTCCTGTGGATTATTCCTGTGAGATGCCATTGTTCTTTCAGCTCTGGTGTTCAGGTTCTGCACTCCAGGGTGCATTTCCAGGAGTTGAGCACTGCACTGGTTGGTCCCTCCCAGAGCAGGTGTTGGTGTCTCCTGGTGCTCTGGGATGGGCTCCTGCGTGTGCAGCTGAAAGGAGGTGTCCTGTCACACGTGGTGCATGTTGAGCTACAAACCAGCCCCTCAGGTCTGGGAGTGAATATGGTGGGGCTGTAGCAGTGCTCCTTCAGGAATTTATTTGTGCTGCTGTCCAATTTCTGTATCCAACCCAAGCCCAGAGTTAGTCCCACAGATCCAGCTCCTGTTTGTCCTGGGGGAACTGCAGGTCCTGGGCCGGTGTGAGCTCTGGGGGACAGGGGGAGTGGGAGAATGGATAGGAAGAACTCTGCCTCTAAACCTAAATAAATCTTTCCTGTGCTCTTTTGTTGCCTTCTTATGATGCATGTATGATATAAATTCTCCAAATCTATTTTTATGCTATTGCCAGCAGCCTCCAAGTGGAGTGAGGGAGAGTTATGGCCGTCATAACAGCATCACTTAGGAGGAAATAAAAGACAAGACAAACATGTCCATACAGCACTTATAAATCTATTATAAACTGTGGTCTGTGCTTTGCTACAACATTGTTAATTTAATCTCCATGGCAGTGTACAGTTGATACAGTAAAGAACATTCCCTGGGCATTAACTTGTGAACCAACGAGCTTGGCTAAATATTGGAGTCAATCTTTGTATATGAACCTCCAGGAGCCTTTGATTGTGAGAGGGTCTTGTAGGGGTGAAATCAGTTGGCTGTGAATCTGAAATTGTTTATCTCTAATTGCAGTTGGTTGTTTAGAGATGTTCTTCCCCAGCAGGCAAGGCCAGGGCCACGTTCTGACATGGGTGACACATCCCACCCTGCACTGGTGCTGGGGACACAGTCCCTGCCCTGAGTGCACCTGGGGGCAACAGCAATCACTTGTCTTGCTGAGGGTGGGGCTGAAATCAGAGTCCTGCGTTGGGCAGTCATAGCCCAGGTGATGTGGGTTATTTATGAGTTAAATGTCCTGTCACAGGGCAACTTCACTGCAGGTCATTGGAGGGACTCATCCCATCCCATCCCATCCCATCCCATCCCATCCCACCCCATCCCATCCCATCCCATCCCAGCCCATCCCAGCCCATCCCGGGGTGGCACCAGGGCCAGTCTGGTACATTCAGGCTCCTCACTTAAATGATGAAGGGAAAAAAAATACCATGTGGGATTTAACACTGAAGATTTTCCCCAAAGCAAGTCTGTGTGTGAGGGGAAGGAACTGCTGTGTCTCTTCACACACTGCTCGGCTGAAACTGGTTTAAATGTCTGCAAAGAATGTTTACTCAGAAGTTGCATAAGCTCCCACTTACTACTGTACATGAATTAGGGAGGATTGTGTTGCACTGTTACTGTACTTCTGTTTGCCTCTGACAGCCAATCTACAGCCCATCAATAATCTCTAGAGCCCCTAATTTAGTACTATTACAGTCCACATGAAATGTTTATGTAATTTCCCTTCTTTTGAGATAAACTTCCGATACAGAGAGAAAATTGACTGTAAAAATGACATTGTAGGACTCTCTATTTATCTTCTCTCAGTGATTTCCATAGCAAATTTACTCCATGTACCAGTTGAAGGCTTTTTTTTCCCCGTTGCCTGGTTGTAAGCATGGCAAACTGAGCATGAAATTGTGCCATCATGGTGTGTTTCTCCAATCACACTTTTCACACTCGTGATCTCAGCAGAGGCACAGGACAGGTTTGGAGTCTGGGCTGCACTGGGAGCAGAGATCCCTGTGGAATTACAGCAGGGCTGTGTCAGCAAACCATGCCCAGCTCTGCTGTTCCTGGGCTGGAGACACAGAGGGACGTGCTGGGCTGAATATCCACAGGGGTGATTTACAGCTCTTTGGTGTGATGGGCACTGTCAGGAGGCAGCACTGAACGCCTTCGCCTCCAGCTGATTAGTCCCATATGCATCCTCTGATGCCTAAAAACAGGGCTCTTTCCCTCAGGGCAGCAATAGAATCATCCTTTTCTGTCTCATTGTCTCACTGCAGCCAGAGAACTGCAGTATTTTTGGATGTTCTACCAGTCTGCCAAAGGCTGTTGGTGGCTTAAACAAGTTCCTAGTGAGGAGGGGAGACAGTCAGGCAGGAACACACAGGGGCAATATAAATCTTATTGAAAGAAGAAAGCAAAAAAGATCTTTTACACCAGATCTCTATGTATTTCTTTTTACATTTTACATTTACTTTACAGATCTTTTTACTTTTACATCTTGCATTAGTAGGGATTTGAATCCAGCACCTGCTCAGATTCTTCTCTGAGTGCCCAGCGTTTGGTAAAACAAGGTAAAACTTGTTAGAATTGTTTTGCATAATGTTGTAGGAGGTAAATCAAAACTCTGACCTCAGTCAGGGGCAGGAAAACATCAGCAAATCCACTGGAACTGCTGAGCAAATTGTCCTAAATCCCGAGCCCAGGGGGGTCTGGTACTGGAGAGCCCTGAGCAGAGAGGGAGTGTGTGTGGAGAGGAGTCCTGGAGCAGGAGAGCTGATGGATGGGGAACTGGGGAGTGTAGATGCTGTTAAATATCATGGATTTCATGAGGTTCATAGTATGTGCTCGAGATGAGATTAGGCAGCATATGGTCCTGGTATCTGTGACTGTCAACACATCCCTTCTCCCTTCATCCAGAGAAAACTGTCTTCAAGAGGTAACCTGCTGGTGGGAAAAATCACTTATTTATTGGCAGTCTGCTCGAAAAGCCAAACTTGAAAAGCAAGAGTGACATATTAGAAAGTATCAAAGATCCAAGATTAATTCAAATTAAATATCCTTGGGAAATGTTTCCACAGAGAGCTATATTTAAAGGGAAGGGCATAGTCATTTTGGATAAAACCCAGTGCTTTTCTATGGGTTTGTTTTGTCCACAGGTGACATTCAGTGGACACCCAGCCCACAATCTTTGCACTGCCCCATCCACTGCCTGCTCTCAGTGCCAAAATAAATCCAGTGTTGAGCATTCCCTGGCACTGGGAGGGGGAGGGACTTTCTGACTAACATCCATTTTTGGTGTGCAACAAAAATGCCATATGGAGTCAAATTGGTGATCAAGGCTGCTCCAAATAGAGTGTTATTTCTTAGTTGTGACACCTTTAAAAAAACCCCTCAGAGCTTGTCTTTTAGTGCTGAGCTCTCACATGTCACTGGCCAAGTCCTCGATGAACACAGGGAAGGCTCTGAATGGGCTGGTTTTGCACAGAGGTTTTCTGGGTTCTCTTTCAAAGGCTCCATTATTAATAAATGGTAAAGAACATCCTTCTCATCTGCTGCTGCCCCTTCTCATTAGCATGGCTTCATTTCCTGGGGTGGTCCTGGGGCACAAGGTGTGTCTGTAGGGACCCCCAGCCCACAGTCAGAATCCCCGTTATGGTGGCAATGAACTCCTCAAACTCCAGCCTTCCCACCTCCCTCCTCTTCTCACTGGGGATATTATTGACATTTGGAAGCTGCAGACAAATGCTGCAGTAAGGAAGGGAATGCTTTTTTAATGGAGACTTCTGCTGTAGCTGGAAGAGTGTAAATGTGTGTACACAATTTGCATGCATTTCAATCTCTATCTCCTGATGAATTTCCATGGACTCCTGGATGCAGGGGGGGAAATTGCCCATGTAGGCACCATAATTTAATGAAGCTTATTTAAAATATCCTAATGTGGGAGGAAATCATTCTCTGCAGAAGGCCAGAGTGAGCCTGTGTACCTATGAAATCACATTCCAGCCTCAGAGTAGACCTGGAGTAACACAGAGACCTTTTGTTTGCTTCTGGCACGGAGGTCAGGCCCACAGCAGGGTTTGGGTGCTGCTGAGCCTGGCACCAGCTGGCACCATCTCCTTGGTCCCCTCTGCTCTGCCCTGGCCAAGGTGTGTGTGCCAGGTGTGCCCATGGAGCTCAGCATTGCTGGGCAGCACTCAGGGCTTCAGCAGGAGCCACACAGGGCTCTGCCCCAGGAGCAGCTGCAGCAGAGCTGGACATGGTTACCTTTGGGAGCTGCCTGGGAGAGGGGAGTTCACAGCTCTGGGTCCCAGCCCTGGGTGTCACAGGCCCCCCTGGGTGTCGTGGTCAGCCCAATGACAGGAGAACACAACCAATGATCAGGTGAACTCCCCCCAAAAGCTGCTCCCCATCTTTGCCTTTCCTTGGCTGGTGAATTCCCCCCAAAAGCTGCTCCCCATCTTTCCCTTTCCTTGGCTGGTGAATTCCCCCCAAAAGCTGCTCCCCATCTTTCCCTTTCCTTGGCTGGTGACTCTGGAACAACTGGGACTCAGCATTTCTGAGCAGAGCCTCGTCTGCCCCAGCCAAACCCTTCAGCATTTCTTCCCCCTCCACATCCTGCTGCAAATCCAGCTTTACCTTTAACTGTGGCTTCTCCTTCAGTAGCTTCATTTTTAGGGTCAGAAACACAGAAGAGGTTTAGAAAATTGAACAGAATCCTGTTCCACCCCAGTGAATGCAGCAGAACCTTCTGGTCCACATCTGTGCTCAGTTACTCACTATGGTCTTAGGTTGAAGATTCCTGACAAAGACTGTGCAGCCTCTTCCAGAACTGACACACCATCTCTCTCTCTCTCTAATTTTATATATACACATAATATATCATTTAATATATACATAATATATAATTTTATATATTCATGAGATCCTTTAAAAATTGTTCCTTTTTGTGTGGATGTGAGGCAGAGAATTATTGAGTGCAATTTGATTTTTGGAGAACTCCAGGCCCTTGAGAACGTGGCAGAGCTGGTGCAGGTGGGCAGGAGTGGACCTGGCACTGATGGCTCTGGGAGGTGAATAAGGGCAGGATGGAAACAGGAATCAAGATAAAATGTGCATTATTATCCATCCTTTGTGAACAGCACATTTTACAGCAGTGACAAATTCCTTTTATTTCCATGAAATCTTCCAGTTGCCTGGAAGGAAACAACGTGATCCACCTGGATTTTTGGACTTGCCTCAGACCTGCAAGGAAGTCTCTGGTCCACAAATGATCAAGATTAGTGTTTGCTTTGCTTTTGTGAAAGGTTACCTGTAGAGTGCCTCACATTCATTGGGAAATTTATTTCCTGATGAATCCAATTTACATTAATGTGGGCTCATTAAAAGATAATTATTGTGCTGAGAAGAGGACCACAGCATCCATCAACAGAACATCTGTAATTGTTTCAGTCCTATGATAAAGAGATAATTCTGAGTTCAGCTTTTCATAATGCCACTCTTATAAATGTCAAAACTGGATCCTTATTCTAACAGCTATGGCACAACTTAATTACTGTGATAATTATTATCAAGAAGCACATGTCTAGCACCAGCTCCCCTCCTCTCCATTAGCATAGGATGGAAATCTTTAATGTTTTAACAATCAAGACTTTGAAAGAGACTGCAAGGGTCATAAATGTTGAAATATCTGGATCAGCCACGTTTTGCTTGGGGTAAAATTGCACTTTTAAAGGCAGCTTTTAGAGGACACTGTTCAAGAGTGGTCCAGCTGCAAAACTCTGCTGTGCTTTCCCAACATGGATAACACTGGAACAGATTTAGTGAAGATATTGGAGAGTTTGGTCTTACCTGAATTTTGCCCATGTGTGGAAGTGCACACTGGTTTGGGTTCTATCACCTGCCTCACCTCTGCTTGACATGATGTGATGAAAAATAACAGATGCAGTTCCTGTTCCCCAGCCTTGGCACCCCAGGGAACAGCTCAGTAATTTCTCCTCAGTGTGTGCCAACAGGTGCTTGGTGAGGGAGGAGAGGATGAAGGGAATGGCCAGTGAGGAAGGAGCAGAAGGGCAGGGAGAGGATCCAGCCCAGAGCTGCAAATCCTGGATCCTGCTGTGTGTGTGTGTGAGGTGCTGGGGCATCTCCAGGGTACCACTGGCACAACAGTTAATTCTCTCACCTGTCCTGAGGTGTGTGATAGTCAGAAAATACCCTGATAGCTGGGGTCCTGTGGGCTGCAGTTTGCAGGGCTGGAAGTGGAATTACAGGGACAAGCAGAGCTGATTTGTCCCCTCCAACCCGAGCCATCCTGTGGCAGAAATGCCCCAGTGGCAACAGCAGCTCTGCCAGACCTACCACAGGAAGGGGCTTTTCTCTGCCCCACTGGAAAACTTACACAGAAAAAAAAAAATAGCACTTTTATTGATGCCTTTGGCAGTCAGAAACCCCAAACAGCCAAGAGTACATTCGTAAACACACTTACTGGAGGAGCTCTGGATGTCCAGCAAAAACAGAGAATAAAAAGAAAAAACCTTCAGTGCCACTGGAATCAAAGAGTAAGCATTGAATTCTCATTCCTAAGGTTTCCTTTCTAGGTGGTACTTGGAGAAGGCACTTGTAATTGTAAGGGCATTTTTCAGCCTGGAACTTTGCTCATCTGTTTAAAGAGCGTCCTCAGTAGGAACCAGTCACGTGCCAGGGTTGGTGCAGAGGCTGCAATCTACCACTTAGATTAAAAAGTCTCATTTAAAATTACAAATGTATTTTTCAACCCATTCTTTCAGCTCTATAAATGCTGAGATTCTTTGTGAAGCGTTCTAGTTGCTTTATGTAGTAATACAGTTCTCAGTGTGCCTCAGATAACATCGGGCTCTTACATAGCCCAGCCGGGCAATGAATTCCAGATAATAATGATGTTTGGGACATTAGCACCTTTCATCTGGAAATACTGGAGAAATGCAGAAGCAATGCCGAAATCTCAAAGCAGACCTTCTGCTGGGCAGCCCGGGCCTGGCATGTGGGCAGGATTCATGTCTCACAGGGGGTCAGGCTCTTCTCTTCACACCCACAATGGGCTGGGAGCCAGAGCTCACATTGTATTCTGTGGTGCTGCAAAGCACAAAGCACCTCCCACTGCTCCTTACATTTCACAAAGGTGGCAACGTGGCTGTGAGAAGGCTCCGATTCAGGAGTTCATCCATATTTAGAAAGGATTTAGCACATCCCAGGCCAACTTTACATATGCATGGGCATGTGGTTGGAGCACGGCAAGGGCTGGGAGGCTGCACTGAGCTCGCCTGGAGGAACAGCCAGTGCTCTGACATGGGTTGGGAGATGCACCGGGCGAGTTTGGCACCAACCCTGCTCTGCTGGGTGCTTTCCCACCCCTCCTGGGTGCCTTCCCACCTCCTGCTGCTCTGCCCCACACCTGCCTGTGCCACATGCTCTCCAGAGAAAGTGTCTCCCGGAGGTCCCCCAAAGACACTTGGCTTTGTTGGGCTGTGATCACTGCAGGACCTGAAGTTGCTCCCAAAGGTCCCCCAAAGACACTTGGCTTTGTTGGGCTGCAATCACTGCAGGACCTGAAGTTGCTCCCAAAGGTCCCCCAAAGACACTTGGCTTTGTTGTGCTGCAATCACTGCAGGGCCTGAACTTGTCATGAATCCACCAGTGCAGATCACTGAGATGGTGATGCTGTTTCCACACAAGACTTTTTCTCTGAAGCCATCCCGTGAGGAGGAGGAGGAGGTTCTGTGTGTCCCAGTGAAGAGCTGGGATTCCTGAGTGCCCTCCAATGTTTTTAGAGGATATCAGTGCCACAGATCCAGAGGAGGAAATACACCTGTCTGTGAGAGGGAGCTGGGAATAGCTGCAGCCTGTCCCTGCAGCTGCAGTAATGACTGGAGCTGTCTGCACATCTCAAACACCCCAGCACTGAGCGTTTCCTTCTGAAGTTAAACCTAGACAGAACCTCTCCTGAGAATAGGGAAAATTGATTTGCTTACTGAATTGCTCACAGGAAAAGCTGATGTTGAAAGTTAAAGTAATTACAAAGAATGGAAAACAATTGGGTCCAAATCACAAGTTTTTTTTTTTTAAATCACTGCTCCTGCCTTTGACTTGTGCAGCAGTGCAGGTGTCTGTCACAGCCAGGAGATGGAATGCATAAAGACATGATCACTCACTCAGCATACACTGGGATGGCTGCAAAACAGATCTATAATTTCTTTCTTCTCTCTCTTGCTTGGTTTACCAAGCTGTCCCTGGGGTGCTCATTGTTAAACATATTCATAAAATCCCTCCAACTTCAGCAGAAATGAAACATGCAGAGAAAAATCCTGCTTAGGGTTAGGAGTGAGCAACACCATTAAAACCAGCCAGTGGCTCAGGTGCCCCCTCGGTGTGAATTTACCCTCAGAACCCCAGATGGGGTGTTGGAGTTTGCACCAGCTCGTTGTGTTTGCAGCATTGCAGGTGACAGCTGAGTCTGGCTTGTGTTGCTGCCACAAATAGGAAAAGGAGAGCACAAAATACCCCTTCCCAGCACTTTCCAGATGATCTTCCTCTGTGATAGAAGAAGTGTTTGTATTTTAATAAGTGCCTTCTTCACACAGTCCAACTACTTTTTCTTGAGCCTGTAGAGGAATGGCACAGGTGGAGCCTCAGAGGGGCTTGGTGGAGCCTCAGCAGGGCAAGGGTCAGACTCCTGGATCTCCTCCCCTGGAGAGAGGGCACTGTCCCTGTGAGGAGAGGCAGAGCAGCTCCTGAGTTAGCAGGGACTGGTACAGACCCAAATTCTGCCCCCTGTGCCTGCTTTAAATGGGGATTATGCAGAACCAGCCTGGGTTTATTGCCCTTTGCTTTCCTCCTGGTAGGAAATAATAAGTGTACTCTGCAAATCTGTGATTTCTTTATAAAATCTCCATCTCAGGCTTTTAAATCTGTATCATCTGAGGTATCAATCTGTCCACTTTTGTCACTCTGAATACAATAAGTATCAAGGTAATAACAATGACTGATAGAAAGGCAGCTCCTCCTGAAATGAGGTGTGATAGCTGAAACCCCGCGTTGATTGAAACCGAGTTAAAAGCCGTGTCCTCCTGTCACTGCTCTGACAGTGCTGCCTGCTCAGCCTCCACCTCCCTCCCATCCCAGGCACTGTGTGCCCTGGCAGTGCCCAGGGAGGCTGCAGGGCTGGGGCAGGCAGGGCACCCCCCCAGCACCCCTGGCTGTGCCCCAGGGACACTCCCAGCCCTGCATGAGCAGCCACAACACCGGGGCTATTTTTAAAGAGCCTCTGACCTTGTGTTGCCCTCCCCATTGATTTGGGATCGGGGAAAAAAGAGACCAGGAGGATTTCACAGGTGACCTCTGACGTGAAGGAGCACAGCAGTGCACAGCAAGAGGAGGAAAGAAAGAGAAGGAGAATAAAGGAGAAAGTTTTAGGCACCTCTGATGAATCACACCCACATATATGACTGATAAAATATAAGAAACCATATGTTTCTTATTCCGATTGTCCTCTTCACCCTTCTCTTCAAAGAAAGGATAGTAATGAAGTTTTATTACACATAAAATTAGCTTCTCTAAGTGCTACCATTAACTAGATAATAAAAAGAGTTGCCTGAATGTTGCAAAAGAATTGTTTTTTAAAATGTCAGTTAATTGCTAAATGACTCCAGCTCCTCTGCAGCTCCTTTATCTTTGCAACAGTGGAGACTTCAGTTTTATGTCCCTCTTCTCTATTCCCTGCAAGGAAATGCAGAAGACACAGAGAGCCTCTCCCACAGTGCAGCAGCTCTGGGGGTGGAGCACCCAGTGAGTCCCTGTGGTGTCCCTGGGACACACTGACCAACCCAGTCACCAACCTCTTGGGATGTTCCCCAGCACTTTGCCCAGCCCTGGCTCAGCCCTGGTGGCACCTGAACATTCCAGAAGGAAAAATTGTTGAAGAAATTAGCACAAATCTGCTTTCAAACATAACAGAACATCAAAAGGAGTATTCCTTGGATTTGTGGGGAAAGGTCTGTAAACCCTGAGCTGGGGTTTGAACCTGTTTCAGCTGTTTTGCACTTCCCTGGAACCAGAGATGAACCATCAGTGATCAGGAAGTGGGACGAGGGGGCAGGGGGAGGTGAGGGGCAGGTTCACACCAACAGGAGCAAAGCCTGTCCTGAATCCCCCCAGACATGTTTGGTGTTGTTGGGGATGGTCTGTGTTAGGCTGGGACCACATTCCTGCAGGACCTGCCTCTGCTTGGTTGTGCCACTTCTATCTGTGTGCTCCTTGCTCACAGTCTCTACTCACTTAATCCTAGTTCAACAAAGCTTTTAAACACAGGTTTAAAATTAATCTCATGCTTTGTTGAATAGAAATGGTCTAAATTGAAGCATGTGGGCTGCAGGAAGTGCTGTTGGTAGGAGCAGCTTTGGAAAAACCCATCAAGTGTGTGTGTAATGCCAGAGCACTCTGATCTGGGAGCAAGGGAGCCCAGGGACACAGAGAGAAGGATTTCTGGAGCAAAGGATCCCAGGGACATAAAGAAAAGGCTTTCTGGCTTTATCCACCACCCAAATCATCCCCAGTAACACAGAACTCTATCACTGTGTCTTACACACCCATTTATCCTTCAAGAGTTCTGTTCAGTTCATTGTATGGATCACTCTGAGGCAAGTTTGGTTCTGTTTTTACCCAAGGATGCTCGCTCAGCATGTGAGGACTTCTCATCCTGTACAGAAAAAGCACCCCTTTCCATCAGGTCCTGTTGTCCTTACCCTGTTCTTGGATGAAATGCCTCCTGACTCAGATGTCAAGATTAGTTCCTGTTTGATTAAAAACTGATAGGAACACGTGGCAAATAGGTTGAATTTTCTGCAGCAAAAATGCCACCTCTAGACAGTGGCCCAAGTTTTAATAGGGAGCTCAGGGAATTAATTAGGTGTGTAAAACTTGTCAACAGTAATGAGGACTCATGTCCATCACCAAAAGGTAACCTATGGTTGAAGAAACGTATTGCTTGGGGCCACATCCAACATGGACTGGTTTCTGTGAGGTCCCACTGACTTCAGTGGGGATTCCTCTATGGAGTAACAGTCCTGGTCAGTGCTGCTCCAGAGACTTCAATGCCTTCAGTGCCTTCTCTGCCTTTGGCTGCCCCATAAGACCAGGGAGATGGTCTTGATGTGGTTCTCAGGTGAATGTGTGAGTGATGTAGAAAAGCCAGGTGAGAATTAAGTGGGTCATCTGAAGTGCTTGCAGATAAACTCCTCACCCTGTCCTGCCAAGCTGTCCACTTCAGATAGATTCTCAGATAAAAAATGGCTTAATTTGCAGAGCTGATCTCCATATTCTTGAGACAATTATCCATATCCTGGCACAGGAAAATGTAAATTTTATTTAGGTGAGCTCTCTGAAGAGAGATCAGAGGAATCTTAAATGTCTTAAAGCAAAACAAGCTCTCCAGATATGGTTGTGCTTTTGAATATGCAAAATATCATGACTGGAAGGTCTTTTAGCCAGGAGTGTCAGAGCTGATTGTTGTTGAGGCCACTGACAGTCCCAGAGTTTCTGTTCCCAGATGTTCACAGTGATGAAATCCTATTTCTGAGTAAAGAAAGATGCTATTACAGTGCTCTGGTAATGAAGGGAGGATTCTGAGGGCTCATTGCTTCTTTGTGAAACACAAAGCCCCATAAAGGGATTTGGAGGGTGTTTGGGAGGGATAACTGGGAGAGAGTGAAAAAACAGGGAAAAGGAGGGAATGGTGAATGCTGTGGATGAGAACACAGAGAGGCAATTCCCCCTGGTTGGTATTCTGATCACACAGCAGTGTTACTCTGGAGTAACTCCTTGAAGCTAATAGTTTATAAAACAAAATTAGCCTGGAGAGAAAAGCAAAGATTGCAGATCTGAGAAAGGGGAAGAGGAATTTGACCTCATCGAGAGACATTAGTGAGGAATAATTGGGTAGGGGGAAATTCTCCAAAGTCTTGAATTGCACTTGGAAAATTGATGTGGGATCCTCTTGCTCCTGCTCTCAGGACATGCACAGGCACCAGGGGCTTTCTCAGGCTGCCCCTCAGGGCCTTGGCAGCCAGGGCTGAGCTTTGATGCCCCGAGTGAGGTCCAGCAGGGCCAGAACTGCCTCGGTTAGACCAGCACAGGTACAGAACCAACATGTTACACACTGAAAACAGTGATACTCCAGCTCCTAAGCTTTCTGTCCCTTCAGAAAATAAGACTGAGATTCCTGATAGGAGGAGCTTTTGAAGATGTTCTCCTGTAGCTGAAGCAGGTCAGCAGTTTCTGGTTCCCTGGCTCTGTGGATCTTCCCTTTGGCTGCCGTGGCCACTTGGAGAAGTGCCAATCCCTGCCCTGGGCCTGCCTGGCCAGCTTTGGTGGTGGGGACAGCAGAGATGGGAGGCTCCTGTGAGGAGCCCCCATGTCCCACAGAGCCAATGCCAGCAGCTCCACATGGGGACAATGCCAGCAGCTCCACATGGGGACAATGCCGGCAGCTCCACATGGGGACAATGCCGGCAGCTCCACATGGGGACAATGCCAGCAGCTCCACGATGGACTCTCCGCTGGCCCAGTCGAGCCCATCAGTGATGGTGGTGGTGGAGCCTCTGGGATAGCACAGTTGTGATGGGGAGAAGAACTCTGAGATGGTGTGTTTGCAGCTGGTGGGAGGAGTGAGAACGTGTGAGAGGAACAGCTCTGCAGCCCCCAAGGCCGTGTTTTCTCTCCCTGCCCAGCTGAGGAGCAGAGTGGCTTTGGTGGCACCCAGTGCCCAGCCTGGGACAAGGCACTGCAGTCACTGCCACACAGCACAGCTGGACCGACCGTTTGCCAGGCTGTGGTGTTAGTGTGGTCTCTGAAATGACTGGTGGTTTCAGGAGGTTGTTTTCTAAAGAAATTGGAAGCCCTTGGCAGTGAAGTCCCAAAATCCTGAGTAAGGTGTTTGGCTCATTTGAAGAGTGTTCAGAAGCATCAGCTCTGTGAGGAGGTGAGCACTGAGCTATTAAAATGATGCCTTTTCTTAGCTCTGAGCTGTTGCTAAAATGTTACAATAAAAAAGTCATTCCATCCCAAACACATTATCAGTTAATGCAAACAGGATTTTTAAAAAGCCATTACACTCCTTGGTGCTCAGAGCAAGGAGACAATGCAGTCACTGCAGCCTCGTGCCACCACCTCCTGTGGGACCCCGTGTTCCTCTGGGAGGGACTGTCACAGCGGGACTGGGGCTCCAATTAGGGCACCATAGGCAGGAAGAGCTCCAGGACTTTTAAACAGGGTCAAGATAACCTTTTGATCAACTAATAGAGTCATCTAAGGATGAAAGTCATGAATGTTAAAAGCCCATTTCAAAGCAGCATTGGAATAGAATAAGCAACACTTGGAGCACCTGAGATCAAATAAGCAATTGTTTTGGAGGAGTCCTTGATCAAAGGGGTAGAGTTACCTGCCTGTGCCTCACCAGGCTGTGAGGGGCTGACAGGGGCACCCAAAACTCAGATGTGTCTCAGCTTAGAGCACAGTGCTGTGCATCCCTACCTTCAGCACTGCAGGAAACAACAGAAGTATTTTCCTACTTGAGTTCCAGATGCAGGGAGAAAAAAGGATGTTACCAAGGGGAAAATGCAATATGCTGCCCATCTGGTGAGGCACTGGCAGGCAGGGTGAGATCTCAGCTCCAGGAATGGCTCCCCAGCCCTCCCTCAGCCAGCCTGGCAGGCAGCAGAAACAGGGAGGAGGATTTGGCTATTAAGAGGTGCAAGGAAATATCCCTGTACGTGAGAGAATTAACATGACTAAGTGCAGGCTTCAGCTTCTTGACTTTCTGTGTGTTTTGCACTTATGTAACATAATGGAGCAATAAATAATGTAGTATTGCATTAGACCATATGTTGAACATTAGCATGAGTGATGTCACACACTAATTATCATGAACAAATGACCCGTGGTTTAAAAAACATTATTGCAGGAATGTAGGAGTTTAACCCTGTTTTGAGTGGAAAGGTGCAGCAGGTGCCAGCAGGACCCTGGGGACAGGCTGGGGGGGCAGGCCAGGAGCTCAGCCATGGGTGGGCACCAGCAGGGCCCCTGGCAGAGCTGGAGACACACAGACCTGCACCAAGCTGAGCAGGGGCTGAGGCTCCTCTGGGTGCCTGGGCTGGGGGTGCAGGTTCCAGGGCAGGCTGGGCAGGGCTGGCACAGCCTGACAGGGTACCAGGACCCTGCTGGAGTGGCACTGCCAGAGGGGTCTCCTCAGTGATGTGCCCCCTTGTTGCCCAGGAACAGCTTGGGAAGTCACTTCCAGCTGGGATAACCCTCTCCAGAGGGTTTGGTGTCTCAGGTCATGCAGAGTCAAGGGGGTGGGAGAGACCTCCAAGATCACCCAGCCCAAGTGGCCTTGTTTCAGTTTGACCAGCACTTGTCTGCTGGTTACCAAATGTAACCTCCCTTCCAAACTACCTTCTCACCTCCCATCTTGGACAACCTTCCTCAGAGGGATGGGTCAGCTTTGGAAATCGTTGTCAATGCCAAATTCTCTCCTTTGTGCACTGCAGAGGTTACACTGGCGTTCAGCCCTGGAGATTTGAGAAGTTGTGTAACAAACTAATGTTTAGAGACTCTCATTGCTTGTTTCTCTTCTTAGGAACAGGCCCAGCATAGCTATTTTTGATAAATTATTGAACACATCCAGCAGGTAGTCAGGTTGAGCAGCGTTCATCCTAAAGGCTCGAAAGAGAGTACATTGCAAGTGCAGGTTTCACTTATTATGCAAGTCTTCTGCAAGCAGAAGTGAAGAGTGGGAGAGGTGGAGATACAATCCCAAGTGTTGAGGGAGTGATTACTTCAGGAATTCATTTATGTTTTCTAAAAAACTTTATGCAGATTTGTCCAGGTCATTTGGAGCTCTGCCTCTCCACTGTGCACATGCTGAGCATTATGAAACCCCACCGAGTTCTCATCCTCTGAGGACTTTTTATCTTGTTTTCACTTCAGACTGCATCTTACTGAAATTTAGTGGGAATATGTTGTATCCCTAACTGCAAAGTTACCATAATGGATTTAACATGGCCCTGCATATCAATCACATCCCTCTAATCAGGAATATGTGGCTTAAAGAGTCTGGAACGGCGCATAAGAGGAAATCAAGAATTTAGTTGGATTTTATAACTGTGGGCTTGGAGTAAGTGAGGAATAAAAATGCATGCAGGCTTGGTTTTCCTTCTCCTTCCTTCCCTGGGCAGCTGCCCAAGTGTTGCATCTCAGTGTGAGAGAGAGCTGGGCTTGGCTGCTGTACAGGAGCCGCTTTCTTCCCTTGCTGAGCTCCCTTTCTGGGCAACACTGGCTGCATTCATCTTGATTAGGCAGGAACAGGAGGCCCTGCATGGCCAGCCTGGAGCTGGGGCCCTGCATAAACCTGCAGCTCTCCAATCCTGCAGGCTATTAGCACAATAAACTTATAATTGCTATATAGGTACTCCACATCAGGCACCTGAAAGCCAGGAGTTGGGAGATTTAATCAACTGTCTGTGTCCTTGGAGCTGTGAGCTCCCTTCACTGAGGAGAACAAAATGCCCATCAGAGCTCCTGACAATTATTAGAATCATTGTTAATGTACTATGAGAAGTAATTCACCATCAGGGCAATTTGTGAGGCACAGTAGGCAAATTTAAAATATTTTATTGTGCTAATATTACAGTTACAGGTGATATTTTAAAGCAATTTGGCACGATAATGTCAGTGCAGTGCTAAGACAAGTAGCTCCTTTTAAAGCTGCTCACAGAGAAGCTGATACCCACAGAAAGGTAGCAAAGCTCTGAAAGGCTGGTTTGATACAATGGCAAAGGGGAAATCGCTGTGATGTGGCATAATTGTGAGGAGGGAAGGGCTGGGTGGGTCTGTGGGAGTGCTGAGGAACATATTGCAGCCCCTGCACAGCCCTGGCTACAGCTCTGGGGGCTGAGAGAAACAGAAACTGTACAAGCACATGCAGAAATAGTTAACTTACCTCCAAGGCACTATTTCCCCACATTTCTGGCATATTAAGGCAAACTAATCATGTCTGTAATAAAGAAATGCTGTTCTCCCTCAGCAGTATGCAAGGGAAGCACCATCCTCCTGGAGATGGGTATTTGATGAACTGCAGCAGTGATTATTTGATTGATTTAACTATCAGAGAGGTTATAATAATAATAAACCAATTCAAAACATCATTAACTAGCAGAGCATTTGAAATAATACAAATGAGACATTGATTCATGGGATGTTGAGATTTACTTTTATGGACTGTTGTGGCCCCTCAATATTCAGAGCCAGTTTACTGCTGATCCTGGACACTTCTGTGGCGCTGCCTTCTCAAGGACTGAGAGAAGAGATCAACTCCCCCTGGCTACAACATCCCTTCAGGGAGTTGTGGAGAGTGATGAGATCCCCTCTGAGCCTCCTCTTCTCCAGGCTAAACACCCCCAGCTCCCTCAGCCTCTCCCCACAGCACTTGTGCTTCAGTCC
>JAWWEV010000018.1:2342468-2359892 GCA_035583235.1 Hafferia zeledoni
AGCTCCCTCAGCCTCTCCCCACAGCACTTGTGCTCCAGTCCCTTCTCCAGCCTCGTTGCTCTTCTCTTCTCAGTTGGGTTGGAAGAGACCTCTGAGATCATCAAATCCAACCCTTGATCCAACCCCACAGAGTGCCCTGGGCTGGTGATCACGGTGGGGTTGGATCAAGACGTGGTGGATTCTCTGTCCCAGTTCCTTCTCCAGCCTCGTTGCTCTTCTCTGGCCCCGCCCAGAACTGAACACAACACTCGAGGTGTGGCCTCACCAGTGCAGTGGTGGCTTCCCCACATCTCCTCCCTGTGACAATGGGCACATCTTGACATCCAGTTGGGAAACTCCTCTCTGAAGTTCAGAACCCACAGAGGAGGCTCCTGTTCCCCTCTGAGTCCCCAGAGGTTGGGTGGCCAGTGTGGCTATTGCAGGTTCCAGGCACATTCTCTACAGCTCCTCTTCTCTGTGGCAACAAAGGCCTTTCTTTAACTAGGCCACACATTGATGATCAGATACTTTCATCCTTTCTTGCCAGACCCAAAGTCTTTTCTCCTCTCCATGATATTCTCTGCCTGTTTCCGCTCCCTAATCAATGCAGGCCGTGTTATTAGTCCCAGGATCTAATTTAACATCAAAGGAATCAGAGCACCTCTCTGGTGTGGGGCTGACTGGCAGACCTGATTCAGGGCACCACGTTCAGGCTGGCACAGGAACCACATTTCCTGTGTGCCAGCACTGCTGCCTGGAATGCAGGAGAGCTGAGGGAAGTCCTGGTGGGGACAAAAGCAGCAGGAAAGGCTTTTTTGTGCCAGATCCCCAAAGTGTGCCTGTGAAAATATTTCCTCAGGCAGCTCTCCATCACTGCTCGTGTTAAACCTTTTAAGTCGGTGTGTAATCTGGTAAATCTGATTCATCCAGAGAGATGGATTTGAATGGGAACTCACCCTGCGAGGAAGGACTGGCCAGGAGAAGATAACAGTTCTTATTTGTCATCCTCTGTTACTGTAACCACGTTACAGGGGATAATGAAGTGCAAGGGACAGCAATTAGTTGGTGGCAGCACAAATGATAAGCGCAGCACCAGCACTGCCATATCCTGTGGGGAGCAACGCAGCCTATTGATTGAACAGCAGCCTTTTCCCTTCCTCTCTCTAGTGAGAAACAGCACTGAGATTTATGTGAGCAGGACTGTTCTGGAATATAGATGAGGCTGCTGGGAGGCCTTGGGTGCTCACAGTTTAGAAAAGACCAGCCCAGGTTAATTCCTGAAGTGCTCTGCAAACAGGCTGGATGATTCCTGTGCTCCTCCGTGGGGCTCCTGGCTCTGTTCTCACACCATTAATGTGCTTTTGGCTGTGGAGCCACACGTGCCTGAGCCCCCAGCCAGGCACTCCCTGAAGGCCCCTCCCAGCTGGGTCACCCTGGAGCCCTTGGGGACTGTTAAATATTCCCTTTGAGATTCCAGAGCCTCTCCATGGGGCTGTCTATTGTCATGTTCTGGCACTGAGAGTGTGGAACAGATTATGGGCAATCTGTCAGCTCAGGCTGTTCAAGGAGAGATGAAACATTAGCCACGTGTTGCTCCCTCACACTGAGACATTTGAACAGAGACAACACAAGAACGATCTTCCCCCATTTATTGTTCCATTGTTATTGCCTATTAAAATAAGGTAAACAAAGCCCGAAGTGCACCTTGAATAAAGAACTCTGATGATTCTGACATTTGGAATTGTCAAAATGTTCATATGGATCTCAGTGGAGAATAATTTCAGCTCTCTTGAGTTGGTTTCAATGTTCAGCAGCTTCCACAGAGCACGTGGAGACTGAACCCCATCCCAAAAATCACCTTTAGTTGCATCTAAGAACACACTTCACCTATCAGGGTTGAGCCCAAATGCCTGCAGGTGATAATGCACTTTGATTAGTTTGTAATTAATATCTCCTGGCACAATTTGAATCATTTGCTTCCTCTTTTCACTTGAAAACGAGAATCCAGAAGAATTTATTGATGATCTTGGGGGGCTGGTTTTAAGTTCAGTCAAACCCACAGCCATGAACATTGTAGGAATATTTGTATGGACTTCCAGAAGTGTCCCAGGCCAGGCTGGGCAGGGCTTGGAGCAACCTGGGACAGTGGGAGGTGTCCCTGCCCAGGGCAGGGGGTGGACAAGATGAGCTTTACAGCTCCTTCCAACCCAAACCATTCCAGGATCCTGTGATTTCTGTTCCTTTCCCCTCAGTGCTGGATTATGTAACAGAGGGAGTTGCAGGCTCTGCCTTTAGCAGGGAAGGGCTTTTTTTGGGCTTGTCTCTGGTGAGCAGACATTGTCTGCCAGGGAACGTGTTTCATATTTGCACCTAATGTTGTAGGTTCAGAAGGGAACTCTGGTGGAAATTTAATTCTGATAAACAAGTGAGATCATAAATGCCTTGAAAAACAACTCCAGTCTCTGCAATGCTCCATGTTTTCTAGTCTTGGGTTTGTATCAGTTTCCAATTACCACCACAAAGGCAGATCCCCAATGTTCATACAGTCAGAAGACACATAAGCAAATTAAGAATTGAATATATATTTCCGAGCTTAGAATAAACAATCCTAATAACCTTTTTACACCATTAAGGAAGCCTGGGTTTGTGTTCTAAAAAAGGACATGCTGGCAATGGCTGAACAAGGGTGAGAAAGTTGTTTTGCATGGGGAAATAGCTGGTGCAGTGATTGATTGTGGGAGAAGGAATCCCTCCCAGCCCTGCCCTGGTGCAGGTGGTTTCTCTTGCTGTCCTGGCCAGGGCAGCCACTGGGAGATCCTCCACTCTTGGTCAAGAATCAAAACCAGAAGCAGCCCCATAAATGCTGCACCTCCCCTGCCCTCTGGCAACGTGTAGAAGTAATGATCCAAAAGGGTTTAGGAGTTTTATTGCAGCAGGGAGGCAGCAGGGGTCAAATCTGCAGCAGAAAACCTATAACCAAGTCTGTAATTCTCTCCTGGGCAAAGCTGCAGGGATTTCTGCTTGATTAAGGATTGCATGATTGAGGCCAGTGACATTAACAGGCACAGTGTCCCCTCTGCATCTAAAACAGTGATCAAACATGACAGCAGAAGCCCTGGAATAGCAAACCCCAACACTTTCATGCTGGCAGGAGTGGGTACATGTTTCCCATGCACATGCCTGCTCTATAAATGGGATTTATTTCTCCTTTTTTTCTGCTATCGAGAGTGATTTTTGGAACTTTCCTGCTGTATTTAATGCACATCTTTTGCCTGCCCAGGCTCTGCACTTGCCCAGAGTTGTTTGGGGGCTGCAGGATCAATAAATGTCACTGCTGAAGTGCTTTGCCAGGTGAGGGCTCAGCAATGAAAGCAGGAGCTTCAGTTCTCTTTTGCTGGTCGTGACAAATTGATTCTGCCCAGTGCCCCCTCTGCTCCTCTGCCTTGGTGTTCTGAGGAGAAGGGGATTTCTCACCCTGAGCTGCTGCTGAATTCCACAATCCTTGCAAAGACTTGTTAAGTTTGTCTTATGGCCACGTAAAATGGGAACCAGTGGGATTGTTATCATTTGGAACCACTGATGTTTTGGCAGTTCAGGACAGTAAAACAGAGACTGTCCATGCAGGCTGAGCCTGCACTTGTAATTACAACTGTCCATCAATATTCATGGTTATGCAGTTGGGGGAGGAATTACATGTTTAAGTGACCACTTGGGCACTTTATGGCCAAATAAAAAAGTTACTATTCATAAGCACAGGTGCATCTCTGTTTGCTTGAAAAGAAACAACAAACAGTTGTTGGATCCCCAGGGAAACCATTTGTTCCCTTCCCCAGGAAAAAAGAGGACTGGCTTGTGCTAAGGTAGGATTTTTATCTTGGCTGCACAAAACCTGACCAGGATTGTTCTCCAGTTACTGTTTTGAGCATCAGCACAAGCTCAGGAATGGATTGATCTGAAATTTATTTATAATTCCCTAGAATATATCCACAGTTTACTCTATTTTGCAGCCAGTTTTGCTGAGACAGAGAAGTGCAAAGTGCTTTGCCACTTGGTTTAGCTTTTTTCCCTCCTTGAAAAGTCCATTGGCAAACACTTTTATTGTTCTTAAGGGTTTGTGACACATATGAAATGTAGAACTTGCATTTCTTCAGAGCCAGTTAATGAACTGAGCGTGCTTTGCTGCCTGCTGGAATCTGTCCCTGAGATTTCCAATTCCTTTTGCTTAATTTCTGTGTTCTGGAAGTTTTAAAAGTGTCAGCAAAGATGTTTTCCCCTCTTCCCATTGGGGCAGGCACCTGATCCCTGGTTTCATTAAGGGGTGGGAAGGGATGCCAGTTCCATTCCTTTCCCTCAGATCCCAAAGGAGGAGGTGTAGGTGAGCAAAAGCTGCTGCTGCTGCAAGAAAAAAGAGCAGGTAAAATATGTAACCACTGGAACAAACATTAAAAGAGCTTTAGTCTTCTGTGCAGAACACACATGACACCCAATTAAATCAGGTTTCATTGGGAAAGCAGGTGGCAGGAATTACTGATGCATTTGTGGTGAACACGCAGCTCCTCGTGCAGGAGAGTTCTCAGGGGGTGTTTGGGCAGAGCTGGCACTGAGTGGGCACCCTGGAGAGGGGCAGTGGGCAGGGGATGCTGGCACGGGGGTATCCAGCTCTGCCTCCCTCTGGGTGACCTCTGCAAAGTGCCACCTCGGTTTTGGCAGTGTCTGGAGGCACTTTGTGGGCTCCCCAGGGGCAGCACTCTGTGGGCTCCCCAGGGGCAGCACTCTGGGGGCTCCCCAGGGGCAGCACTTTGAGCTCTCCCCAGGGGCAGCACTCTGGGGGCTCCCCAGGGGCAGCACTCTGTGGGCTCCCCCGGGGCAGCACTCTGTGGGCTCCCCCGGGGCAGCACTTTGTGGTCTCCCCTGGGGCAGCACTTTGAGGTCTCCCCTGGGGCAGCACTCTGTGCTCTCCCCCGGGGCAGCACTCTGTGGGCTCCCCTGGGGCAGCACTCTGTGGGCTCCCCAAGGGCAGCACTTTGAGCTCTCCCCAAGGGCAGCACTCTGTGCTCTCCCCAGGGGCAGCACTCTGTGCTCTCCCCAGGGGCAGCACTCTGTGGGCTCCCCAGGGGAAGCACTTTGAGGTCTCCCCTGGGGCAGCACTTTGTGGGCTCCCCAAGGGCAGCACTCTGTGGGCTCCCCAGGGGCAGCAGTGTTGGGACCAAGGCATGTTGTCCCAGCAGTGTGTGACGTGTGTGCCACTCTGTCCCACAGGATGGGGCTGGCACAGGGTTTATGGCATGGCTTGTGCTGGATCTCTGCACAGGAGTGAAGCTCATCAGGATCAACAGAGTCATTCCCCAGCCCTGTGGCTTTTAGGAGTTCCACAACATCAAGGAACCAGGTCCTTCCCCAACGAAAGCCCTGTGCCTCTGCCATAATGGTTAAGCTTGGGAATTGGACAGACTAAATTCTGGTTTTCCAGTGTTTCCCACTCCTCCTGTAACCATCCATTGAATTCCAGTCCTGCCCACAGCCAGGTGCCATCCTGCCCACATGAAGGGGATGTGTGGATGGTCAGCAGGCTCAGGTTTGGGTGGAGAAGGCTCAGCCTCCAGCCGGTGTTGTGCTGCTGACTGACAAGGCTGTGCAGTGTTTCCAAGAATGCAGGTGGTGTTTCCAAGTGCTCCTTTTGCTTTCCCTAAGATGTGTCCCCCCCTGGGCCGGGGGATCCCAGCGGGGCCGCGGCAGAGCCTGGTGGGAGCAGCACCTACAACAGTGAGTGCTCCAACAACCCCATGGCTGGGGGGGGGCTGGGGAGGGGGTTCTCTCTTGGGTGGCGCAGAATGCTTTGCACCCCAAACCTCAGGGCTGCTCAGCCACAAACTCAAGGAATTGAGAAGTTTCATACAGTGTTTCACTTGACTGGGTCAGCGTTGTAACCTCACCCCAAGCCTGTGCTTTAGGCAGCTGGAGGGATGCAATTTATGGTTCCATGTCCATGAACGCTGTCCAGTGCTCACCTGGGCTCTTGGACACCTTCAGAAAACCCACTGGAGACACAGGATGCCCTCAGCTTCTCTGTGACTGCTGTTCCTGAGGTTAAAGAGGTGTTAAAGACCTCTACTGTTCACTGAAGACATTGTGCAACTTCCTGTTAAACGAGGTCTAGGCCAGTGTGTCCTGGCCAGATTCCAACCTGGGTAATCACTCAGGGCCCAGAATTGGAAGTTACTGTCATTTTGTGTATCATTCCATCCCATCCCATTCCACTGAAGACCTTGTGCATTTTACATTAAACCAGGCCTAGGTCAGTGTGTCCTGGCCAGATTTTGACTTGGGTAATCCCACAGGTGCAGAGTTGGGAGTTATCCCTCACTTGACGTGTCATCCCTTTCATTCCAGTGCCGGTCAGGAGGAGCTCCTGGGGGTGTGTCAGAGCACTGGGAGGGGCAGATCTCCTGCAGCAGCTCCCGTGGCAGAGCTGAGCCCACTCCCAGCAGCACAGGCTGCTCTCAGTGCTGGTGAGAGCCCCTCCTGCAGCGTCAGTGCAGGCTCTGCAAACAGCCCCTCCGAGGAGCTGGCTTTGCTCCTCTAAGATATTTTGGCTTGTGTGTGGGTTTATTTACAAAGCACGTGGAGTTAAATGTCAGTGAAAAATGTAATTAAAAATCAATTAAGAGACCATTTTAAAAACAAGAGGTTGTAAAAATGGAATTTACAATAATAACCAGACTAAGCATTTGGCATTTACATGTCTGCACCAAATAGCAATTCCCTTGTTAGTTGTGCTTGAGTGACAAGGTACTTGCTTATCTCCTGGATATAAATTCCAATATTCTTGTTATTGCTGGGACAAATAAATACCTGCATAAAGACTTCTTGCACTGCCAACTAACACCAGCTGATTAAATTCAGACAATTGTTTTTTTGTTCTTGTCTGGGCCCGGTGCCAAAGGTATCCCATTGTACAAAGGGGCAGGTTTTGCACTCAGCTCATGCTCAGTTAATGCAAGGTAAATACTGTGCTGCTGATACCCATCTAAGCACAATATTTTGAGATGTTTTGAAATGTTTGACTTTGCCATATGAGAGCTGAACACATTTAGAAGCAGAGTGGAAGAGGTGCCTGGCCTGTTCCACAGTGTGGTGGTGGGTGCAGGGGCTGGGACTAAACCTCTGCAGGGTGGGAGGCCTGGGATGCCCCTGTGGGCACAGCTGTCCCTGTGGCACACCTGGGCTGCCACAGCAGTACAGCCAGAGGGAACTGGCACTGCCTCCGTGAATCCATTGGGGTGTATGGGCATGTGTAACTCGTGTCTGTTTGCTCTGGATCTGTAGCTCTGCTCAATGAACAGGTTTTACATGGTTGTAGCTCAGGGACTGACCTGCTGTGGGATCAAACACTCCAAATTTACATCCAAACCTGAGGTGTTGTTACCTGTTAATACTAATTTTCTGCTTCCCCTTCCTCTTGCACCTTCCTGAGGAACAGCTGGGGGTATTTCTGACGTTCTGGTAAAGGAAGTGGACATTAAATGTATAAAAATCTTAACATTCCTAAGCCCATAGAAGTACCAGGATGGGTGATAATGTCCAGCTGTGATGGTTCCATGGCTGAGGGGAAGGGGCAGGATGCCCTTCTGGAAGCTCTGGCAGTGCCTGTGCCCATTCTGTCCCTGGCAGCAATGAGGGGGCTCTGGGATCTGCCTGCTTTGGGATCCCCTGGCAGAGCAAGGGGGTGCTGGTGGGCACGTGGCTCTTCCAGGGGAAGGTGGAGAGTTGGTGGCAGTTGCTCCAGGGGAGCATCTCTCTCAGGTTCTGGGTTGAAGGGATGTGTGAGGCATCACAGCCCCTCCTGAGTCCTCACTGATTGGGTTTCTCTGCTGTGTCTGGTTCCCACAATTTCCCTCTCATTCCTCATTACATGCACAGACCAAAAAGAATCAAAGCCCTCTTGAAAACTGACATTGCAGCCCTTTAGAATTTGGACGACATGAAGAGTCTGTTTCCCCTATTTATGATTCATCAGAGGCTTCCCATGTCCACCCTGTGCTCTCATCAGCCTGAGATGCAGAAATCAGCCCCTTCCTTCTCCCATTCCTGCCCTCCTTGTCTCCCAGGATCACCACTACAGTCCTGCTGTGCTGCTCCATCTCAGTTTTCAGTCACTGCACACACTTGCAGTGGCCACAGACATTGTTTGGTGAGGAGGGGCTGCTGCAAATGTTTTGTTCCTTTGTAAGGGTTTCTGCTCTCACTTTTGTGCCACCTTCAGCCCATTCCCAGAGCTCTTTCTCTGGGCCATCCTTCTCCACTGGGAGCAGGCACCACCCTGGTGTGCTCCTCACCCCACACCTTCCCTCTGAACCAGCCCATTTGTGCTCACACTTGGATGGAATGTGGGTTTTTTGTGTTCACAGATGAACATCTGCTTCAAAATCCCAAGCCAAGAAAGACAAGAAGCAAATTAAGCTATTTGTTCTTCTTTCTCTCCCTTTAATATCAAAGTCATCCCTTACATGCTCTTTAAGCTTCCACTTTTGATCTGGAGGTATTAAAAATGGATCTAAACAACTTACCTCTTAATCATATTCCTTTGTGAGAGCAGGGGGGGAGTGAGAGGGAGCTGAGGGAAGGGCAGGAGCTGCTTTGCTGCTCCCACTGCCACAGCATCCCACACTGAATTCCCTGCCCTGGGAGCAGGAGGAGTCCCGGCCCTCCAGCCCAGCCCTGGGCACAGCACGAGGGCTCTGTGACATTCTGCACCTGGAAATCCACCTCTGGCTGTGCTGCAGCCGCCTGGGAACAGCTCCCTGTTGCTCTTTGGTTTGTGCTCGAGCCCTGGCAAAGGGAGCTGTGAGGATGACTCAGGGATTCCTCTCCCCCTGGGCCAGCCCAGCAGCCAAGTCACCCTTCTGGCTGCCTCTGGTGCAAGTTCTCTAAAGTGTCTTTCAGAAAAGTTCTAGAAAATGTCTTTAAGAAAACACAAACAGAAACTGGAATGTTTTCACAATCCTGCACGGATTTTGGGCAAGATTGTTCACTTCAGTAGGCAAAACAATAAATTATGGTGCTATTTGAATGCAGTCAGTGAAAAATTAGAAGATAATAAAACAAGGTTTCACTTTTCATGAGGAATTTGGTCATTCTACACAAACCTGATTTCATTCTTTGATGAGATCACAAGTTTAGTTGCAACTTCTATTGGAGTAGCTGTGCAAACAAAATACATTTTTGTGCCACGTTTGATGCAGTTCTGAAGGATACTCTGATTTAAAAGTTAGCCCTATACAATTATCAATAACATGCATTAATAATTGAATAAAAGCTTAATGACAGATCTCACAAAGCAGCTGTCAGTGTGGAATAAACATCCCATGTATTTCTGGTGGGTTTCTGCTGTTGGACTCACTCCTGTCAGTGTTTACAGTCATGATCTTGGGGTGACTGTGGAGTCCCTGCAGCTGCAATTTGGGAGTGGCAGAACTGGCAGAGCCCTGGTGTGCCCACAGAGCCATCCACACCACCTGGCACATCCCTGGAGCATTCCTAAGGCAAGGCTGGAATTCATGCCCACATTATTGGCATCCCTGCCCATGGCAGGGGTTGGAACAAGAAGATCTTTAAGGTCCCTTCCAGCCCAACCCATTCTGTCCCTTCCAGCCCAAGCCTTTTGATCATGTCTGGGATGCTGCAGGGATTGTGCTTGGGTTTGGAGGCTCTGGGAAGTGCAGGATCTGTCTGTGAGGCAGGAGAGGACAGGGATGGCCAGACAGCAGGATCCAAGGGCACAGTGGGAATGTCCTTGGGCCAGGAGGGGCTCTGCACTGAGTTTAGGTGGCACAGCCTCAGTCATGGCCCTGTTCCTGGAATGCAGCACATCCCCAGTGCCCTGCTGTGCCCAGCCTTCCCTGGCATCCAGCACATCCTCAGTGCTGTGCCCAGCCTTCCCTGGCATCCAGCACATCTCCAGTGCTGTGCCCATCCTTCCCTGGAATCCAGCACATCCCCAGTGCCCTGTCCAGCCTTCCCTGGCATCCAGCACATCTCCAGTGCTGTGCCCATCCTTCCCTGGGATCCAGCACATCTCCAGTGCCCAGGCTGTGCCCAGCCCTGCTGCCCTCCCCTGCCAGGGGCCTGTGTGCTCAGCACAGGAAATTCTGAGCAAAGCAGCGAGGAAGAACAAATGTGATTCCTTTTCTGCTGATGAGGCATCTCAGGGGTGAGAGGGCAGCGCGAGAGGAGACTCAGATGCTTGAAGACCCACAAGTGAGCCCTGGAGCATTTCCAGAAAGATAAAACAATTGGCAGCTCATTTCCATGTATCTGAATTCAGTTCAGTGTTTTGGTTTTAGCAGAGAGTCGGCTTAGGTCGGTGCAAAGATTTTGATTTATTTGGTGAGGTTTGCACTGGGCTTTGCAACCCTGAGAGCCACAAAGCCCCCTCTTTCCTTGCAGCTTCAGGACCCCAAGGAATGGAGTGGCATCCTTAAGGCAGACACAAAACCAGGGGGATTTTTTATCCTTCTCCTTGTGCCAGCTCAGCTTCATGGAGGAGTTGAGAGCTGCTCTTCCTCCTGCCCTCAGCTTGGCCATCTCTCACTGATACTAAACTCCTTGGAACAGGAATATTACAGTGGTTTGGGGAAGGTCTGGCCATGCCCTTAAAGAGGTGTGAGGTTTAGTGAGCAGCTCTGGAAACAGCTTTGGTTTATGGACTTCACACACTATAAAAAGGCAACTCACTGCCCACAGTGTTAATTGGAGTGCTCTGGACTGTCAGGGGGATGTGGGAGCTCTGAGTGTGCCAGGCAGAAATCACTGGGTGTAAATCTTACCCAGGATGCAGTTTTGGGGGGAAAAAGTATCTCTATTTAGATGTCATATTCCAAAACCATCTAATTGCAGCAAAGTGACAAACCGGGACATTTCAAGTCTCACACACAGCTCCTGCCTTTCCAGAATAGTGCAGATCTGGGAGTGTTTGAGCTCCCACAGGAGTTAAATAATGATATTTATAATCATTTGTAAAGCCATTCCCGTGGTTGTGTAACAGGAATGAGCCTCACATCTCCTACAGCACGAACTCCCTAAATGAGGAATGGAGTTCACATCTTGTCATGATTTATACACTGATTTTTGGTTGCAGAGTCCCATCACTGTGACTTGCAAACCAGGGGATCGTGACAGCAGCCCAGGCCTCCTCTTTCTGAGGACTCTGTGGGCACCTAATGAATTCACTGTGAATTTTCCACTGCCAGTTTGAAGTTTGACTCCATATGCCAAGATCAGTCGTTCTTTGTCTCTCCTTCTACTGAGGGAGCCTGAACCGAAGTGTCCCTGAATGCTGAGGCCTGAAATAGCTGAGCACAGGCAGGAGCCCTTGGCAGGGAGCTGGGTGGGTGCCACCACCCCCTGCTCCCCTGGCCCTGCAGGGCAGTGGCACCACAGCCACCCAGGCCCCCCATGCCAGGCTGACCCCCTCGCCCCTCACCTCCCACTGTGCTCCCAGTCCCTCTCCCTCCTCTACTGGCAGATGTTGCCACCTCAAAAATGGGACTTGCAGGGGAAATCTGCATCTTTGAGTCACACCAACCCACCACGCAGATCTTTCCAAGCTCCCTCCACTTCCCGTGCTAATGAGCTGCTGTCACACCTCGCTACGAGTGTGCAAACATCCCCCAGCACGGGAGAGGAGCCCCCTCCGGGGCACCAGGACATGCCCAGCCCGGGAGCTGCAGCTCCTCCTTGCCTTGGAAGGTTGGAGGATTTATTTTCAGATCTTATCAGCAATTCTCTGCCGAGCAAAATTCCTCCATCAATCCACTGCTGTGGCCGCGTTCCAGCCCGAGCCGAGGTGACAGTTCAGTTGTACTAATGATGAGCCTCACACTCACATCCACATCCCCCCTTGGTCTGATTCTTCTTCTCATATGATAATTTAATTGATTGAGCATGCTGGCTTCCAGTCAAGAAGCTCTTCTCAGCTTAACTCTCACTTTAAAAAAATCGCTGCTCAACATCTCTATAATTAGAGTGAGTTGCTAAACCCTCTATCCAGGTGATTCCTGGAGTATGAGAGGGACAAGTCCTGAGCTGATCCAATCAGGGATTTAGGAGAAATGCCCTTGATCCACGTTTCACAACTCATTAATGTCTCCTGCTTTGGGTATTTTTCCCTTTTCTGGTGTTAGATAGAGCTGGGTTAGAAAGGGTCATGTGGAATTAGGACAGTTAAGGGCAATATTTTATTCCTGTCCCTATGATTGTTTGGGGAGCTCAGCACAGCTCATTAATGTTGCATTGCCAATGGAAAGGCACTCAAAAGCCAAACAATTCCGTTGTGTTCTGATGCTGCAGAGCCCCACAGAAGGAGCAGTGCAGGGATCCTGGCGTGGTTTGGGACCTGCCACTCCTGCCCCTTGCCAGCAGCACCCCCTCCCTCAACTCCACAGGGCACTTGTTTCATAAGACCAACCAAAACCACAGGACATGGTCTGAGTGCTCACTTTGGTTCTTTGTACTGGATTCAGGAAAGAAAAGAAACGTTTGGAGTGGCAGGGTCTGCCCATGTGCTGGCCCTGCTGCCCTGAAGGTGTATTTTGGGCAGGTCTGTGCCAACCTCCCCCTGCAGAGGTGGAGCTGCAGCTGGTGAGGTGGGGCAGAACAAACCCAGCTGCCTGTTCTGCTCTGCCTTGGTGTAGTGTGAACACCCAGGGTGTAGAAATCTGCATCCAGAATTACCCACAATTAATTAGGAATTACCCCTCCAAGCCCCACTGTTCCCCTTCAGCCTGGGGAAGAGAAGGGTCTGGGGAGACCTTTTGGTTCTTAAAGAGGGTTATAGAAAAGAGGGAGAGTCACTTTTTACACAGACAGGTGGGATGGGACAAGGGGAATGGTCTCAAACTGCCAGAGGAGACATTTAGATTAGAGGTTAGGAAGGAATTCCTGGCTGGGAGGGTGGGCAGGCTCTGGCACAGGTGCCCAGAGAAGCTGTGGCTCCCCCATCCCTGGGAGTGTCCCAGGCCATCTTGGATGGGCTTGGAGCACCTTGGGCTGGTGGGAGGTGTCCCTGCCCAGGACAGGGAGGGGAATGGGATGATCTTCAAAGTTCCTTCCAGCCCAGACCATCCTGGGATTCTCTGATCATCCCCAGCTGCCCAGAGAGAGTGGGAACTTGGGACTGATTTCACTAAAAGTGAGATCATGGTTTGTCTGCAGAGGCCACTGATTTTCCTGATGCAATGTGATCTGGTTGCTAGGAATGATACATAAAAAATGAATGTTTTGGGTGGGGTTTTTTTATTTTTCTTTATAGGAAACACCAAAGTAAAATTTGATTTTGCTGGATTTATGGCTTGATCACTCATCCCATTAAGAATAACGATTCCCCCCTCTGACCTTGTAGAGCATCAGCTATGAAATTTGAGATGATGGGCCCAACATTTCTGCAAGACAACTCTTGGCTACTGCCTGACAGTCTATTTACTGAAATGCTGTCAGTGCCCAAATGAGATTATAACCACAGAAGGTCCTGATTGCTTTGGTCTGTTATTCAATACACTCCTCTCTCCCAAGCAGCTTCTTGGCATTTTTCTCCAGTGAACGTGGACTTTCCTTCCCTGACAAATGATGCATTGGTGGGTCCTGCTGCAGGGTTTGCATCCCCACAGGTCTCAGCTGTCCCAGGAGCCCCTGTGCCTGAGCCCTGTGCTCTGTGGTGGCCTCTCTGAGCCCTGGTGGCACTCAGTGTCCTGCCACAGTGCTGGGGAGGCCCCGTCCAGGGCTGGCAGGGAAGGAGCCCCCATGCCCAGCCTTCATCTCATTTCCATCACCAGCATTGCTTCACTTCTCCCCAGGTACAGCAATTATTAAGAATTTATGTTGCTATTCATGCTGGATAATAGTGGGCAGAAGCTGCTCCTGCACTCCTGACCTTTGCTGTGAGGTAGAAATAGAGGAGCAGCCACAGGGACTCTTTGGAGACAGGAGATGTCTCACCAACATCCTCCTGTCCTGGGGAGACTCTGAGTTTGTGCAGCAGCATCCCTGGACCTTCCCACTGCCAAAAATAACCTTCTTTACTTTCTTTTGTGTGTTCCCAGATAAATCTATTCATCACTTAAACAAACCCACCCAGCATTCCTCATGCATTCTGAGTTTTCAGTTAAATATTGGTTGTGTTTAAATATAAATATTGCCCAAAATGTAGCATTAATATTTTGCCTACTGAAATGCAGTTCTGTGTCTTATGAAAATTTAAACAGCCCTTGTGCACATGGAAGTTTTTTGTTGGAGTTTGCAAGGTGCTATAACAATAATTACCAGAGTGCATCAATCATTTTTCATTGCCTCATTTGTATCACGGGAATAAGTAGCTCCAATTAAAATCCCATTTTACATAAATAGATATGGTTTGTATCAAACCACAGTCTGTTTCCACTTCTGAAATGCTGGCCATAGGAAATCTTTTTCATTATTCAAAGTGTATGATGTGTTACTGCTTATCTTTTTGTGCTTAAAAAGACATAAGTGTGCAGGCAGCCATGCCTTGGTGCAGGTTTGGCAGGGAACAATTAACTCCTGCTGTAATTATCTATCAATTTTACTGTTCCAAATATTTTAGCCAAAAAGCTAACTAGTATAATCACATGTTTATTACTGACACATTATACTTTGAGTAAGCAGAACTGAAAATGTTTAATATGAACTAACAGCTTTAGGAAGAATTGTAATCTTTGTATTGCTCGTGCTTTCCCCTCCCTGGGAGCGGCTTCTCTGCTCGAGGTGCTCCCGTTGGCAAAGGAGGGGAAACTCACTCAGGAATTACCTCCTGGTGCACTCTGGTTAACTCTGCAAGCAAACAGGCAGGGGACACATCAGACTGTCCCTTTGTCACCCCTTGCAGGAGCTGGTTCCAGTGCCAGGCTGTGCTCCTGCAAAGGAAGGTCTGCCCTGTGTGCCCTGGGGCAGTGGGGGGACTCTCCGCCCTCCCACCCTGGGGCAATGGGGGGACTCTCTGCCCTCCCACCCTGGGGCAGTGCCACCCACATCTCTGCCCTCCCAGCCTGGGGCAGTGCCACCCATATCTCTGCCCTCCCACCCTGGGGCAGTGCCAGCCACATCTCTGCCCTCCAACCCTGGGGCAGTGCCACCCACATCTCTGCCCTCCCAGCCTGGGGCAGTGCCACCCATATCTCTGCCCTCCCACCCTGGGGCAGTGCCACCCACATCTCTGCCCTCCAACCCTGGGGCAGTGCCACCCACGGAGGGCTTTTCCTCTCCCTTCTGTGCTGCTGTTTGGCCCAGCCCTCAGGTCTCAGGGAGTTCTTCCTTCCCAGCCTGGGAACACCTTGTTTCCAGAGGTCCAGTTCAACCCCCTGTTTGGTGCCAGGAGCTGGACCATCCCACCTGCAGGTGGTTGAGGGGTTCTCTGGGCCACCACAAGTGGCTTTTGGGATCATTTCTGCAGGATTTGGGGCTCTGTGGGCAGAGAATTGCAGGGTGATTCCAAAACAAGGGTTAAACTGTAGCTTGGTCCATGCTGTGCCTTCTCTGCCCTCTCCTTTCCCCACTGCTTCTGGAGCCAGCACAGGGTGGGCACAGCAGTGGCACTGCAGTGGCACTGACTCTGGGACAGCAGGTGGGGATGGCCTGGCCACCCTGCTGAGCATCTCCAGAGAGGAGAGAGGAAAAAAATAGGGGAAAAAGAAGGAAAAGAGACTGAGAAAGACAGTAGGTTTGAGTGAGATATTGGGAAGGAATTGTTCCCTGTGAGGGTGGGCAGGCCCTGGCACAGGTGCCCAGAGAAGCTGTGGCTGCCCCAGCCCTGGGAGTGTCCCAGGCCAGGTTGGACAGTGCTTGGAGCAACCTGGGAGAGGGGAAGGTGTCCCTGCCCAGAGAAGGGGGTGGATTAAGACGGTCTTTAAGGTCCCTCCCAACCCAACCCAGTCCAGCATTCCAGGATTCTGTGACAAATGCAACACTCTGGGTCAGAACTGTCCTGAGGTCTCTCCTGGGAATATTGAAGCATGTGCTTGGAGAGGTGTCTTGGGGCTGTCCAAAACGAAGACAAATTAGCAACATAAACCAGATGATTTAGCTCAGCTTTACAAGGACTTTCCCCGCTGCTTTTTGCCTCTGCTCGGTGTGTCGCAGCCTCCCCTTCTGCTGCTCTGCCGGGTCCAACCCTTTATTTGTGCCCCGAGTTAATCACCACGTTCCCTCCCCGCGGAGTGCTGAGGCAGTAGATAATGTGTGTGTGTGTTTGGGGGTCAGGCCCCGGGCTCGGCAGCTCCGTGGGTGCCACCAGGCCCTGTCCAGCTGCTGTTTTCCTGCCGTCCCCAACAGCAAATCGATGGTGTCAGGAGCGCGGGGCTAATTCTGCTGCTCCGATCGATGCGCGCTGATTAAACGAGTTGTGTCTGTTGGGTAAATTTGCTGCATCATAATTAGAATTATTAATTAAAAATAGGAAATCAATTGACACAAATTAAGCAAAAAAAAAAGGAATTTGCTTTATTTCTTTGACAACCTCTCCAGAGGCCTCAATAACTGTGACAAGGGGGACGTGACCGAGTGGCACTTGTCAGTTTTTTAATGCTGTCCTGAGTTTTAAAAATTGACTTATGAACCTGCTAATGCAGCTCCCAGAGTGGTGTGTGTGGAAGCAGTTATTTATTTTATTACAGTTAGCCATTATTCCCTGCCTGTCCAAGAGGAGAAGCTGGAGTGGTGTGTGTGGCACCGGGCAGGGCAGGGCTGGGCAGGCACAGCCCTGGGGAGCAGCAGGATGAGCCACCCCCTTCCCTCCCTGTTTCTGAGTTCAGTTAACAAGGATAAACAAATTGATCATCTGTGGGCTGCTTGCAATGTGTTTCTCATTGCTGGCTGCTTCCTATAATGTGCTGCTGACCTTCATTATTGCAGGGACATATTAAGTGGGACACTGGAGTGGGGAGAGCAGGAATGTGGATCTTCCTTCCTTTCAGCTCTTTATTTGCCTCTCTGTTATTTCTGGATTTTATGCTGGGCTTTTTTTCCCTTCTTTTTACCTCTTTCCCTCATTCTTTCCTTAAATACACTTTCTTTCCTCCTAGTCTCAGTCCTTTTCTTGTTTTCCATCTATTGCTTCCCATCCCTTGTGTTCTTGCCCCATTCCCTTTGCACAAAGCAGTAGAGCAGAGCAGCAAAGTGCAGGAACACTTTGGGTCTTCATCCTGGGCCTTGCTCACCTACAGCCCAATGTTTTCTCTGAGCTTCCACAGCTGTGCAAGATCTGAGGGCAGAAAGGAGGACTGGTGTGGGTAAAGTTCTTCTAATCATCGGTGGTAAACTTGTTTGCCAATTATATCACACTGGTTGGAGCTGGGGGGGCTCACCTGGGGAAGAGAAGGCTCCAGGGAGACCTGAGAGCCCCTTCCAGTGCCTAAAGGGGCTCCAGGAGAGCTGGAG
>JAWWEV010000018.1:2360054-2375309 GCA_035583235.1 Hafferia zeledoni
CTGGGAGTGTCCAAGGCCAGGTTGGACAGGGCTTGGAGCAACCTGGGACAGTGGGAGGTGTCCCTGCCCATGGCAGGAGGTGGGACTGGTTGGGCTTTGAGGTCCCTTCCAGCTCTCCAGGATTCTACAATCTCATTCATACCAGTTTTCTAGTCTGAAACCTTTTTTAAGGTGTTTTATAATAACAGTATTTCACTGACATGTATTTCCAAGACCAGTAAAAGTAAGAGCAAATAAAAACGTCTTTAGTTTAAAAGCCAAGACAGATTGAGTGGTTTGCAGGAGAATCAGGGAAAGCAGAGCTGTTGGAAGTCCCAATTCCAGAGACTTATGGCCACGTCTCAGAGGGCTGAGGAGCTCCGACCTCCCTGGGGCCTGGGGATGTGAGAGCAGGGAGGATCCAGCTCCCAGGATTTCAGGTGAGTTCGGCACAGCTGCTGAGCACCTGAAAATAAAGCTGTAAAACCTGGGCATCAGTAAAGGGTTTTACAGCAGTTGTGTAAATAGTGTGGGATCAGGTGGAGGCTCTGAGCAGTCGGAGCCTGCAGGAGGGTGTTGGCAGCTCTGGGGGGAGCTGGGCCCCCTCTGGGGATAATAAAGAGCCCCCACTGGGGGCTTATAAAGAGCTCCCACCGGGAAAATGGGACTGTAATTGAGGCTTGAGAAAACAAGGGCTGGGATCGACAGCTCCAAATCTGTTTTCCCAAGACTCAGCCCGGCAGTTTTGTGGGTGGCACAACAAAGCCGAGAACAAATCAGGTTTTCGGGCTGCCCTGGGAGAACAAGTGGTGTCTTTTGCTCTCGTTCCAGTGGGTTGGGGCTGTAATTGGTGTCTGTGCTGTGGTGGTTGTTGTGTGTCCTGGCTGGCAGCTCAGAGTCCCTGCTCCACCACAGGGCCTGTAAGGGAGATGGAATTGTGGTCTGCCCGTAATTGCAGGGCAGCAGAACCCAAGTGCAAGGGTGTCTTCTGAGGTGTAGCCATGATGAGGCACAATTACTGTTTGTTCAGGGCCTGGAGGATGGAATTAGTCAGCTTAGCTTATGCACAAAACCTGCTTGTGGGTGCTTGGCAGTCAAGTGGTGTTTTGATTTTTAATGAAATTCAAAGTATTTACATTATGAGGTTATAATTGTTTTGAAGTGCATGGGTGTGAGAATCAGCCTGAGGTCTCTTGGCTGTCACAGGGAAAAGTAACACCTACAAATCTGTGCTCACCTCTGACATGCCTAAAAACTTGAAAAAATACTATTATTGCCTGTAAATTGTTGGTTGTAGAGCCCTGTCTTTAAAAATGCACAGGAACTGCTACCGAACTTCTGAAAGTGGAATCCTTTTGCAGAGTGCTGTTAAAAGTTGGTGTTGGCTCTTCCCACAGCCCCTCCTGCAGTGCCCAGGGAGGAGCAGAGACAGCCCTGGGTTCAGAATGGCCACTGGAGCCAACCCTGCAGTGCCCAAGGAGCTCTGAGGGTGCAGGTGCCAAGGAGGGCTCTGTGCTGCTCCCAGCCCTGTCTGCTCCTGCCAGGGACTCCTCCAGGGACTCCTCCAGGACCCCCTCCAGGACCCCCTGACCTGCTGGGTTAAGGAATCACAGAGTTGGGAGCTGGAGCCTGGGAGAGGCTGATTGAATTGCTGTGTTTGCTGCAGCTTCTCAACAACTTCCTTGCTTTGCTAGCAAATTTAAAAGGTTAAAAATGCAGATTTTGAAAATTATGTGCACCTGTGTTCTCAAGGCTCAGTGGGAAGTCACCTTCTTCAGCTTTTAAGTGCACAGACCCAGTAATTTCCATCCCTTGATACTGATCCCCCAGTTTAATTTTCTGTGTGCCTTTCAAGGGTCGGGGATAATTCTTGGGCTCATAATGTTGCTTTCAAGTCTTCTCTCAGATCTGCCTGGGAATGAGGGAAATGAGTCAACAGGAGAGGGTTTTTTTAAGCCTTCTCCAAAATTTACACCAGCTCCCTGACAAAATGTTAGAATGCTTTTACTTTGACAGAAATTAAGGATGTGCCAAACAGAGGAGTCTGCATGGATGGGAGTTACAGAACAATTAAGCATTTAAATTTGCTGGCTATGAGGTCTCTAGAAGGGCAAGTCCTTCTGGGACAGTATGAACTCAATTCATTTACTTGTAACAATTTTAATTAACAAACATTGGAAGAAGCTCCAGCAGTTTCTGTGTGTGGAGTTTTACTGCCTTTTCAATCCCTTGCCTTGCAAAAATTCCAATTCTGCAACCCTGGCAATCAGCAGGGAAACAAAACCCAGCAGGTCCCAGCACAGGCTGGGGAAAATCCTGCAGCAAAGATTGTGGAACTTCTGGGTTTGGTTTGTTGAGTTTGGAGGGTTCTGGTGGAACCTCTCTTGGGTTTGTTTGTTGGGTCTGGAGGGTTCTGGTGGAACTTCTATGAGGTTTGTTTTGTTGGGTCTGAAGGGTTCTGGTGGAACTTCTGCTGGGTTTGGTTTGTTGGATCTGGAGGGTTCTGGTGGAACCTCTCTTGGGTTTGTTTGTTGGGTCTGGAGGGTTCTGGTGGAACTTCTGCTGGGTTTGGTTTGTTGGGTCTGGAGGGTTGTGGTGGAACTTCGGTGGGGTTTGGTTTGTTGGAGCCCAAGTGAGTGTAAGAAACAACGTCAGAAGAAAATGCAGAGCAATAACCCAGGGAATGCCACACTCCTGGCAGGGAATGGGGGAGCTGGGAATTGTAAAACCAGCAGGGAGAGTGGGACAAAGTGCCACTGAGTGTGAGCTGGGACTGGCAGGGCCATGGTGGGTGTTCCCCTGGCAGGACGTGCCAGCCCTGCCCCAGCCAGGCCCAGTGCCCTCTGCCTGTACCAACCCCACTTCTCTCACACTGTTACTGATGGCAGACAGGAAAATACTTGAGCAATTAATCTCTGCAGACATAAAAGAATCATTTTTCATCTGTTTAATTCAGAACAGAATTATAAATGTGGTGCCAAAACACACTGTGAAGGATTTAGGGCATAAATCTCCCCTTCAGAACTTGGGGCTGTCCCATCTCGGTGCCATCACCCACTTTCTGGGGAGCTTTGCAGTGTCATGGAATTTGCCTGTCTGAGTTTCCCTGCTATGAAATGGTGATTAATTACATTTTCCAGCTCAGAGATGGACCAGGAGAATTAGTCAGTGTTTGTTTGGGACTCTGGTGACTGAGGCAATTCTATTAAATGTGCCAAACCACATTTACATACCTACAACCCTACACATTTTTATCTCATTGTACACTTCAGAACCCAAATTGCTGCATATGATCACTTTTTTATTATTCCAACCTACTTCGAATTTTATTTAGCAACGTACTCTGAATAATTAATTATTCCACTAATAATTATCCCTCCCAAATAAAACAACTTGATTACTAAGCCTGATGAGGAAAATCCAGGCAGGAAAGAACCCTTTCAAAAACAACAACATTCTGCAGATATCCTTAATATTTAAAGAGCGAGCTATATTTGGAGGCTGTGCTGGAGCAGGGGGAGAGCAGAGGGGGCTGATTTCCTGTGTCATCACATTTGGGCTGTGTGTCAGCAGCTCCTGAGTCCCACCCAGCCCTGCCAGCCCCAGGAACAGCCACCAAACACCTCGGGGGGCTCCTGCCCAGGGGGGCCAAGGGCCCTGCTGGGGGTCTGGGACAGGGTGGGAGCTGCAGCTGCTGGAAAAGTGAGGCTGAGCACCCTTGAGAGTTCAGAAAACAGGATCTTTATGAGCAGGAGTGACCCGATAGCAGGAACCCAAAGAGAAGGAAGAGAGGAGGAGGGAGACTGAAGCAATAACCCAAACGTGTCAGCACCCCAGTCACCAAAGAGTTACTCACCTAAGGTTGTCTTACCAACTCAGGACACTCCCCTGAAGGCAGGGGTACATCTTCCAGGCACTGGCAGACAGGAGAGTCCCTGCTGGCTTTTTGGGGGAAAAAACCACCACCAGCAGCAGCATGAGCCCTCTCACCTTTATTGAGCCTGCTAGAGACGTCTACCTGGGCAGGTGAGGCCACCACCCCGACAGAGGTCCCAGGCTCTGCTCTCTCCTCCTCCTTGCTCTCCCCCCCTCAGCTCTCCTCCAAAGGCTGTCACCCAACAGGAGAGATTCAAGAACTTTAGTTTATGCAAACTCTGTCTTCAAGGACGAAGCCTTCACTCTCTCAGCTTTTGTTCCCTAGAACTTGGCAGGAAAAGGATAAATCTTTTCACAGGTGGCATTGGCAGAAACTCAGACCAAAATGTCAACACTCAATCCCTGATACAGGGCCCTGTGGTGCTCTGCTCGTGGGTGCTGTGATGTGTGCAGGGCTGGGCTGGGCTGGTGTGCAGGGAGAACCTGCTGAGCAAAGGAGCACAGAGCTGGGCTGTCATTGCCAGCTGAACCCTGGCAGAGGTGGCACAGACACATCCCCTGCCTGGGCTGTGCCCAAGGTGCTTGTGCTGCCACAGTGCCCGTGATTCTCAGGGCACAATTCTGACAGTGGGCTCACCAACCCCCTCCTTTTCCCTGTGGTTTTTAATAAGTGTCCCTGCTGCCCTTGGGAAGTGCCGGGATCTGCACCTGGATGGGAGGGGGGTGTGTTTACAGCCCTTGGTGCCCAGCTGCTGGTTCTGCCCCAGCTCAGCCCCACTCACCCCCTGCTGCCACAGCTCACAGAGCCTGCTTTGCTGCTCCCTTTGCACTGGTAGTTGTCACTAAAAAAGAGAGAAATTAAATTAATCCGGGCACAAAACTGTGGGACTGAACCCCCAGGGGCTGCCACCCAGAGCCAGGACCTGGCACTGCCCTGTGGCATTTCCCAGGCTCTGGGAAGCTGCCCCATGGATAATGCTGGAGGCACCAACGTGTTGTTTGTAAACAGTGAGGGGAAAACATGTGGAGTGAGGATTTAGTGGTTTCTGCCTGCCTGACACTTGATGGCTCAATGCAGGAACCCACAATGGGGAAGCTGTTCCCAAAGCACCCCCTTCCATATGGCTGGGATTCTGTGCAAGCATTTCAACACCCAGAGCTGGCTGGGAGGGAGAACAGTTCTGATCAGCCCGTTCTTCAAAATGTAAAACAGCTTAAGAATTGTCTGTTTTTAACATCATAACAAAAAAGTTTCGCTTCCCAGTTTAGAGCAACTTCTGCCTTCGGAGTTGGCATTAATTTATGTTTCTGTGAGCAGTATTGGAACACGGTGGGAAGTCAAAAAAAGATACCAAGCTTTGGGCATCCAAGCTCAATAATTTAGGGGACAAGACTTCCCCTTGCTGCTGGCTCTGCAGAGTGACCCCCAAGCTCCCCCTGCCCCGAGACAGGGGCAGGGGGTGCTGGTGCCCACCCCTGGGTGTGCAATATTCTTGTATTCCAGTATTTTTCCTTTCTTTTTCCCCAGCAGTTTCAAACTCTCCGTTTTCTGTTGGTAAATATTAGGAAGGTTCTGCAGAGCCTGTGCTGAGTCTCGCAATGTGTTTTGATGAGTGAACATTCCAGTTTTTACTGGGTCACACAGGGCAAGACTTTTTTCCCCAACTGTTTCTTTTTCTGTGCCTGAAAGGGACATTACTATTAATGGCTTGTGAGGGAAGGACAGCAGTGTGTTTAAGAGATCTGGCAGCCATTAGGTAACATTAAAGAGCCCTGGGAAGGTTCAAGTGTGCCCAGAAGAAAAGAGAGCAGCACGTGGCTGGTGTGGGTACCTGCACACAGCTTTCTGTGAGCCTTTGAACTGCTTTAGATGTGAAAGACACCCCTGTTTCAAAGGCCACCGGGCCTTCTGCTGCTCTAATTCTCTCTGAATGTCTGTGGGGATCAGAATTCACACCAGAAAAGGTAAGATTTTTTTCCTAGGTGCAGTTACTGGGGCAGAACATCCTTTAAGCTGGTACTGGTTGCCTGCAAAGCAGAGCACAGGGAGTAGATGGAGTGATGGGACAAGGGGGAGCAGTTTTAAACTAAAAGAGGAGAGATTTAGCTTAAATGTTGGGAAGAAATCCTTCCCTGGGAGGGTGGGCAGGCCCTGGCACAGGTGCCCAGAGAAGCTGTGGCTGCCCCATCCCTGGGAGTGTCCAAGGCCAGGTTGGACAGGGCTTGGAGCACCCTGGGACAGTGGGAGGTGTCCCTGCCCATGGCAGGGGTGGCACTGGGTGGACTTTGGGGTCCCTTCCAGCACAGAGCATTGCAGCATTCCATGATTAGACATTAGGATGGCACTGTAGCAAAGGGATGAAGTGGTTCCTTTTACTCTCCAGCTACACTGTGGGAATAAAAGCAAATACCACAATCCAGTGTTTACTTCAGGTTTCAATATCAATGCCACAAAATAAATTGCTTATTGACCACCCTAAAAATGCCTGATGAGTGAGGGCTGGCAGTTAAGCTGTGCATGAAGGGTGTGCTTAGAGGTGCCCTGGAAGGGGAATCCTCATGGCACAGTTTGAAGCTGGACACAGCATTTCTTCCATCTGCATGTTGGATTTTCCCCACCATGGGCCAACCTTCCTGCTGGTGTCACTGTGCCCTGCAGGGACACACATCAGGACAGGGAACCTGCTCCAGCTCCTGCTGCTGCAGTGACAAGAGGCTTTTCTCCTTTGAGCACTGCTTGAAGTGCAAAGCAAGGGAGATTGCAGATCTGGCAGAACCTCAGCAGGGTGACCTTGGGGGCTGGTTTATGTGCTGTGACAAACACGGAGCTGAGCGCTGGGTCCTGCTTGGTCCTGTGCAGTGCCAGAGCAGGGAGAGGTGACCTCAGTGCTCAGAGCAGGCTGGTGGGATGCCCAGGTGGTGGACAAAGTTGTGCTGCCCATCTGCAGGGAGCTGGGTGAGGCTGTGAGTGAGGGGCATCAGCATGGCCAGGCTCCTGCAGCTCCCGGGCTGGCACTGTGGCTCTGCTCCAGCTGCACCCAAGTCAGCTGGAATTGCTGACCTGAGAGGGCAAGAGGGGCTGTTCCTGCTCCCAACCTGCCTTGCTGAGCTCTGAGCTGGAGGCAGTTTGGGGCAGCACTCTCTGTCCTTGGGCATTGCACGTGGGTTTCACACCTGGCACGGTTGTACCAACAGCCCCAATGGCAGAGGCCTCTCCCCAGCAGCTCCACTGCCACCACCCCTGAGCCCCTCTGTGGCCTTCCAGCACCTGCTCCTTGGAGATGCACCTTCCCCCTGCCCCTGCCCTGCTCTGCTTTGGCCACATCCAGGGGGTTTCTACCCCTTCTTGCAGGCAGAACTGGTTTTACTTCTCTGCAGAGGCACCACAAGGAAATTTCATTATCTAGTCAATGAAAACATCCAAAGTCCATTAGAGATGTTGAGAACGCCTTCCCCAGTTGGAGGACAGAATTTGGAAGTAAGTTACTTGCAGATCTTATTATTACAATCCTGTCCTAGACAATAATAATGAAGTATTGATGGAAGTTTTGCCAGAGCAGAGACTGCTGGGTTTCATACAGAGGAAAGATAGTATCTTCATTTAGTTTTATTGGGCTCTTGATACTCTGCCCATGTATTTTTTAATTCACCACAGTAAAATTCTAATTAAAGAACAGACTTTGCCTCCCATTAATATGACACTAAAAAAAAATAAACATTTTAAAGAATGCAGCCTCTTCTCTACAAAAATTATAATGAGAAGACAAGCTGCCAGTGTTGGATAGAATGTTGTCGCTCCCTTATGAAGCGTTTCATGATTTTAAACTCCTTGTAAGATCTAGAGTGTCAGTAGAGTTAAAGGCTCATTAAACAGAGCAGTAATTTCTACAAGAAGGAATGGGAAATATTCTCAGGTTTTTTAAATGTTCTAATTTTCACTTCTTTTGAAGCCTCTGTCAAAATAGCTCATGATAAAAATCCTGAAAATGCCACGCTTTGATATCTGTCAGGAGTGGAAGTTGTTTCTCCCTTTTTGTGTGCTTCCAAAATATATTGAGTTCATGATGGGATTTGATGAGGCTGACATCCAAATACTCACCTCCTTTTTCACTTGGAGGGATTTTGTTTTCATTTATCCAAACACAAACCTACAACTGGGTGGCTGCTGAAAGAATCCCACGGAACGCTGTGGGAATGTTCTTTAAACAAGGACCACTTTGGAGGGAAAATGTTTCCTCAGAGGACTCTGAACAAACTGCAGGGTCTCTGAAGTCTGTGATTGAATGAGGCATCACATGTTGGAGACTCAGTGACTAATGAGATCATCAGCAGAGATTAAATCAGGGCCCAAATCAGCCACATGTTCCGTATCTGATTCAGACCAGGAGCTTCAGGGGGAATCAGTACCATCTTTCTTGGAGGATGAAAATCTGTTCTCCTGTCCTTAAGAAAGGAAAAAACAAGTACAAAATGAGATTAATTTCCTCCTGTGAGTAATAATCTATCAATTTGGGGGAAAATCAGCTGCTGTTCCCTTCCCATCTTTCCCTTTCTGTCTGATGAAGACGGATCTATAAACTCAGAAAATGGGACTGACTGCAGGTCCTGCAGCCTCAGGTTATCCCCAGGGTTTGCCCCTTGGCTGGATACACAAATGCACATCTACAGGTGCAGGGAGTAAAATTAATTGATTATTTTGGTTTGCTATTCATTATATCCAGGGATATGTTTTAGCTTTTTCTGTTTCTTTGCCTGCTTTTCATTAGCTGGGTCAACTATCAGATTCCAAAACTGAACTAGACCAAAAAACCCACCCAGAGTTCAGGCTTCATTTCACCTAAATTTGTATTCATAGAATCACTCTACAACAGTCCAGTTACATTAAGAGGAGAATCTAGTCCTAATTTCAAAGTAAATTCTAAAATGATCTCTCCTAAGCCATGTCCTCCTAGATTTAATAAGTTAATTTTATTTCCTGTTTGCATTTTTAAGGGCTTGCTTCTCATTTCAACATTACAAACTGAATTTGGGGATATTCCAGAATATTGACTATTGACTCTGAGCTACGTTCTGTGCTTCAGCAGATCTGCACAAAGTCTCTTTAAAGTGTGGATTAATTGAAGTTCCCCCTCAGCTCAGTGTGGTCCTGAGCCTTAGCCCAAGGAAATCAAACCCTGGGTATTTTTTAGCTGGGCCTGGTGCAGGATGTTTGGGGATGCCCCCCAGACTCTGCAGACCCAGAACTGGTCCCTGGCTGTGAGAGGGACACAGAGAAGCCTGAGCTGGTAAGAACAAGATAATGACAGAGCTGAGAGCAGAGGTTGTGGTGCTGCTGGGGGAGGAGAGGCTGTTTCCATATTACCAGTGTGTTTGTGCAGTGATGGAAAAGTGCTGGAGTAGCACTTTGGACTCCGTCCTGTCAGGACAAGTCACTGGATAAATGTCATCCCCTCCTTGGGAGTGCTTTTATTTATCTGCCACTTGTGTGTTTGCCTCTCTGTGCCTGCCCCTGAGTGCTGGGTGGCTCTGGTGACCCAGGACACAGCAATTCCCTCCTCGTTCCTGGAGGGACAAACAGCCCGTTGGGAGTGCAGTGGCACTTCCAGAGTGTCCTCCCTGTGTGTTTTATTCCCCAGGACAGAACTGGTAGTAGCAGGATGGAAAAAGTCTTCCCTGGAAGAGTGGGTAAGTACAGGTTTTAGGAAAGGAAAGGTCTCTTCTGTGCGGTGTGGAGGGAAAGGGAGGGAGAGACAAAGAGCTCCAGCCGATTGCAAGGGCAGAGAATTCCGTTTATTCAAAAAAGGGCGCTGGTATTAACAGACCTTCGGGGGCGGTCCCTGGTCTGGCTGGATTGGGTGAACACTGAGGGAGAGGCCGGGTCAGGGTCCCTTGGCCAATAGAACTGGGACAGGGCAGGGCTGGCTGGGCACGAGGCACAGGGACTAACACGGGGTTTCCTACCCTGCAGTCGCCGGGGCAGAGAGGGGAGGGGGGTCCGGGGTCTCCACGGGAGGTCCTGGGTACGGGGCGAGCCCAGCTTGGGCCAGGGAAAGGCAATCCAGCCTAATGTGTGGGTCCTTAAGAGAACAAAAGGAACACAAAGAAGGCCGGCAGGGTGTGATACCACAGAATTAGACACGGCTGGGGGATACAATGGACAGGGTAACAGAACCAGAAAAACTGCCCTCCAAAACTCCCAACTGTCAGTCCCCGAGCCTTCCAAGGTATTTGTCCAGTCCTGGTCCTGGTCTTCATTTTAGCATCTTCCTACAGGTAAGCCATGGAAGTGCCCCCAGGGCAGTGGTGGAGTCACCAGCCCTGGAAGGGTCTGGAAAACAAGCACTTCATGGCGTGGGGTAGTGGGCACATGGTGTTGAGTCAAAGGTTGGACTTGGGCATCTTGGAGGGCTTTTCCAGCCTTATCCATTCTGTGATTCCAGGATTCTGCTGGCAGAGCCTGCAGGAGCTGCCCCTCACCTCAAGAACTGACTGAGGCTTTGGTGAGGCAGTAGGGGTGGCAAGGACAGACCCCTTGGTGCTGCCCTGACCATCAATCCCCTGTGCCACCCTCTGCCCTCAGGTGCAGCCATTCTTAGCCACCAGCCCCATCTGCACAGAGTTATATCTATTGTCACTGGGGGCAGTTTTCTCCAGTGCTTTATTGAGGGTGAGGAAGGGAGGCAGTTTGTAGGTCTGCCCTGAGCTGTGGCAGCTCCTGCTCTGCAGCCTCTCCCCAGAGAGCAGTGGCTGTTCCAGACTCATCCCTCACGGTATTGGCATCCCCACACAGCTCAGGGAGCTCCTGTGCCTCCCTGCTGTCCCCACTGCCAGCCTGCTCTCCTTATTGATGCTCTGCTTAAAGCCCCTGGATCATCTTGACACTTTAATGGCATCTGCATTTCCAGGGGAGTGCTGGTGTGAGCTTCAATCAGCTCTGCTCTCAGGCTGCTGCTGTTGTTATTTATCTCTGTAATGGTCACACACAAGAGCAGGGTTAGACTGGGCCAGGCTGGGCTTGTGTTTTGAGGTGTCTCCCCAAGCCCATGGGAGAAGGTGCTGATGGTCCCAAAGAGCAGCAGGATCCCGTGGCCCTGAGCCTGCTGTGCCCTTCTCCAGGAGCTGGAGTCACTGTCACACACTGCCAGGATTTGCCACACTGATGGATGGAGCAAAAACACATCCTGGGTGCTGAAGTGTTTGGTTTCTTCTGTTGATTTTCTAGCAGGAGCTGCGGGCCCCCAGTCCTGTGCTATTTACACACTTGAGCAGCCTCACACCCAGCAGTGTCACACTCCAGTGAGCCTGCTGAGCCCAGGGGAGTTAATTGTGTCAATAAGTGCTTGGATTCAGCTTATCAGCTCCGTATCTACTGCCTGTGTGAAGGCACAGAGTTACCACAGGGCAGGGCTTGGGGTTATCATCCCAGTATCACAGCAAGTCCCAGTGAAGTGACACAGGTGAGGGTTTATTGAGAGCTCCCAGGGCTGGCACTGCAGGGTGGGAATCCCAGGAAAGGAAAACCAGCTGGAACTGAGAAACTTGGAGCAACAGAGATCTCATCTCATCTCATCTCATGTGACGTTTAAGGGAGTGTGAAATCAGGGGAGGATGATCTTTCATTATCACAAATCTTACACTAGCACGTTGCTAACACATTTCACTCAACCCCCTCTGCAATTAATCAGCAGTGGGTTAATTGGCAGTGTGTGGAATGGCTCTGCTCAGTGTGACACGCACAGGGCTTGCACTAATGGCTGAAAGCAGAAAGTCTTTACCCTCTGAGGCAAAGACTGGAGGAGTCCAACCTGTGGCTGTGTGGAGTGATCCCATCACTGCAGAGACAACAGGGAGTTCTCCTTGGCTATTCCCACCTGCTGCACTCTGTGACTGCTCTCAAACCACTCAGAGAGCTGTAGCTGATCCCTGCAAGTAGTTTTAGGAACAGAAAAGAAGCAAAGGCCATGTCAGACGTTGGCAATGACACGCTCCAAGCCTCATCTTTCTGTAATTCTATTTTTCCTGTGTCTTCCATAAGCTTTCAGATGTACTTTAATCCTCATTTTTATGTTCTCTCCTTAATAAATCCCCATGAAATTCGCATTCTTAGCAGCTGTCTGGTGTGCCAGGCTGCTTTATTTCATAGGTGCCTAAAGCATTTGGGCTCAGTGCTCTGGGTTACCCCTGCTGGGTGTGTGACCTGCGCTCCCTGATGCCTTTGGGGAAGTCTGGCAGCTGCTTTTCTGCTCACTGCAGGTTTCTTTTCCAGATTTTCTCTTTTTTTTTAAGTGATTTTTCAACCAATTAGAGGAATTTCTGCTCTTTACTTTGGCACTTTGCTTGTATTGATTTGGTGCAAGGAGAAAGCAATTGAGTGACCAAATATTGATAGTAAATAAGTGTTCAGATAGGATGGACTTAGAGAAAAGGAGCTGTGGTTGGGGCAGGCTCTGCACAGGGGACACAAAATGCTTGGACTGGGGCTGGAAAATGGTTTTCCCTTCCTATAAAGGTTTTGTTTCTCCTTCACTTTCCTTCAAAGTGAAAAACACAAACCCAGCAGACAAATCTGGTGGTTGGAGCACCCACCTGGGACATGGAGGAGCAAGGAGAGACTCACCTCTTCTAATGAGTGTTATTTAGTCTTATTTAAGAGATGAATTGCAGCTGGAATGGTGTCAGCCCAGAGCCAGCCCCAGGGTGCAGCTGGGGCTCTGGTGGGAGGGGTGGGGCAGGAGGAGTGCAGGGCCAGGTGTGCCCCCTGATCCCCGCTGTGCCAAGGGCTGCCAGCTGTGCCTGTGCTTGGCATTTGTGCCCTGGTGGAGGTGCAGAACTGCATCCCTTGGTGTTCATGTTCTGCAGAAAGCAAGTCAGTGTTTCTGGAATGCAAATTGCTGGGGAGCTCCAGCAGTTTGCTCCCTGCCCCAGAAGGCTCACAGAGTCTTACCAAGGGTCTGAGTGAAATAAAGGTACATCATCTCTTTCCACAGACTCTCAGTGATAACGTAAGGCTTATAAAGAGTGAGATTTTGTTTGCTGGGCTCCCAGTGGTGCCAGAGGGGAACCATCACCCCTGTTTGCAGCTGGGGGAGGAGTGAGGCAAAGCAACAAACTGTGGAATCTGAGGCACAAGCAGGATTGTGAAACCAGCTCTGTGCATCCTCTAAGACCCTACAGGTCCTTTTGGAGACCCTGGAACTGCCATCTGTGGGTTTATTTGGGGTCTTTAACTCTTGCTCAAGAGACACAAGTTTGTAAACTTGTCATCAGCAGTGCCAGTTGAATTATGTCTCTCTTCTTCCTCTGCTGGATATCCCTGGAGTCTCTGAGCAAAGACTCTCCCTCTTCTCAAAAGGAAGGATAAAAATGCTGCCAGAATTAACTGGTGGATGTAATTTTGCAGTGTGGGCTTAGAGCCATGTCCTGCAGAAGGAGAGGGCTCTGGGCTTTCTGGGACAGCAGCCTCAGGGTTCAGTGAGCTGCACAGTCAGCTCTGTGCTGCTGGGAGCAGAGCCAGGCCTGAGGAGTCCCCTGGGACTGGTGTCCATGCCTGCACTCCCAGTGGCTGTGGGGACAGCTCTGGGGCTGGGTTGGCCTCCCCTCCCGCCTGGCTGTGGGTTTTGCACAACCAGAAGGGTTCTTGGTGTGATGGAAACCAGCTCTGAGCACAACCAGCTGTTCCTGGCAGGGCATCAGATCCTTGTTTTCCTGCTGGTGGTTGGCTGAGCAAACCTGGAGCTCAGGTGTTTGCTCTGAGCTCTGCTCAGGGCACAGCTCAGCCAGGTGTTGGGCAGGTGCCAACTGCTGTTCCTGCAGCAAATCAGGGCAAACTGCTCCTATAATACAGATTTCCCTCTCTCATCCTCCATGCAGTCCAAGTCAAAAGGAGAGGGCATTAGGCAGGATTGTCACATCAAGGGTTTTCACTGGCCTTGATTTCTTCTGTAGAGAACCTCCTCCCCATGGCAATGGCCAGAAGGTTTGGGCTCTTTCTGTGTTCCTTCAGGAATTACCTGACACACACACTCCACACCTTCATCCTGTGCCTGGGCAGCCTCATGGCATCCTGTCTCCAGTGTTGTTTTCTTCCTTTAGTCCAGAAAAAAAAAAAATATTAATAAATAAGAAAACAGACAAAAAAATCCAACACCAAAGAGAAAGCCTTCTTTAGATTATCTGGTTTATTATCTTGTGGGAACAGTACAAAGAAACACTGTTTGATGACATTATTAAGTCTCCAGGATTTGCTTGGCAGTGCCAGCTGCCTTTGCCCACGCTGCAGGCAGGGCGTGATCCTCTGCCTCTGATTCCACTCTAAATCCATTCCCTCCAGCTATCTAAGAGCACTGAGGAACAGGATATTAAAAGATTTCGGTCCTGATCCAATAAGGCTGTTGAACAATCCTCACACTGGGGTGTCACAGCTGTGCTGAGCCTCCTTGTACCCTGAACCCGCTGCTGGTGGGCTGGGGGCTCTGGGGGTGCTCTGGGTGCCCTGGGGGTGTTCTGGGTGCCCTGGGGGTGTTCTGGGTGGCCCTGGCACTGCCTCTGGTGCTCAGGGGGCTGGGCTGGGGGGTATGGGGTTGCTTTGGGCAGTCTGGGGGTGTTTTGGGTGTCCCGGGGGTGCTCTGGGTACTCTGGGGATGCCCTGGGGATGCTCTGGGGGCACTCTGGGGGTGCTCTGGGCAGTCTAGGGGTGCTCTGGGCCCTCTGGGGGAGCTCTGGGCAGCCCTGGCACTGCCCCTGCCGCCCGTGGGCACTGGCTGAGGCCGTGTGTGTGTGTTTGCAGGCTGTGACAGCGAGCACTGGGGGCCCCACTGCAGCAACCGCTGCCAGTGCCAGAACGCCGCGCTCTGCAACCCCATCACGGGCGCCTGCGTGTGCGCCGACGGGTTCCGCGGCTGGCGCTGCGAGGAGCTGTGCCCGCCCGGCACCTACGGCAAGGCCTGCCAGCTCCAGTGCCAGTGCCACCACGGGGCCACCTGCGACCACCAGACCGGAGAGTGCCACTGCGCGCCCGGGTACACCGGAGTCTTGTGAGTGCCAGCACGGTGCGGGGACACGGGGCACGGGCACTGCCGGGGGAGGGGGGCAACGTGGGCACAGGGGGCTCTGCTCTTGCCTCTGCAGAAACAGGGGGCAGAGGGCATAAGTAAAGGAAATGCCTCTTTTTGCTGCTGGTTGGAGCTGTCTGCAGCACCCAAAGTGGGCAGGGAGAGCTGGGCAGGTGGGCAAAGGCCTGGAGGGACAGGACACAGGGAATGGCTTCCCACTGCCAGAGGGCAGAGTTGGATGGGATATTGGGAAGGAATTCCTAGATGGGAGAGTGGGCAGGCCCTGGCACAGGTTGGGCAGAGAAGCTGTGGCTGCCCCATCTCTGGAAGTGTCCCAGGCCAGGTTGGA
>JAWWEV010000018.1:2397307-2415193 GCA_035583235.1 Hafferia zeledoni
CAGGAGCCTCTGCCCCCCATTCCCACCGGGAATGCTGCTGGGCAGGGCACTCAGGAGCCTCTGCCCCCCATTCCCACGGGAATACTGCTGGGCAGGGACAGGGGGCTGCTGGCAGGGCTGGCAGGGGCTGTGGGGCCAAAGGGCTGCAAGTGCCTGTTCTCAATGACACCCTCCCAGCCTGACTCTCCCTTCAGATATTCCTGCCTGGCTCTTGCTGAGGCAGCAGGAGCTTTGCCTGGGAGTGGAATTTTGCCCTTGGATTCTGGGAGAGGTGGCACAGCCATCCCTGAGTGCAGGATGTGTCCTCTGGCAGGGCTGGCATGGAGTGGTGCTGATGCAGAGCTGGGCACAGCTAATTATTCAGGAAAGCCATAAATGAATCCCTCTTGCTTTTTCTGGCTTGGCTGATGCAGCCACACAGGCAGGAATTCTGCCATTTGATTGGAAAGAATAAAACCATCTTAAAATGGACAGAAATATTTGATCTACACGGCACAGAGCAGGCTGAGGGGGTTCTAAGGAAGGGAAAATAATGGGATATAACTGCAGAATTGGATCCACAGGACCTCGGCAGGGAGGGGTTCTCCTGGCAAAGCCCTGCCCAGCCCCGTGCCCAGCACAGATGGTGTGTTTTTATCCATGCCCTGTGTCAGGGCAGCTGGGCTGGGCCTGGGGATGAATCATCTGCTCCCACAGCCAACACAGGGACGTTTTGTTGGGATGCAGAACAGGCCATTAAAACACAAAGCATCTGGTCACCTTTGTTAGCTGTGTTGGTGGAGGGGCTGCCACCCCCCAGCCTGGCCTGCACCTGAGCAGAGCACTTGGTTTGGGGGAGTTCAGAACATTCCAGTTGTAAAATAAAAATGTACATTGTAGCTTAGAAAAAAAAATACATTATTTATTAGCTGTGACATTTCCAAAAATTCAAATGCCAAAGCTAAGTAGTGGTGAGCCTGCAGTTTTGGGTAGAATTTCAAAGCATTTTCTGTTGGGGTTTTTTTTGCTGGTTATTTTGGGTCAGACTCAACAGCCAGATTTGCACATTTGTAGCTCTAAATCCAAAGGACACTGTTGTAAAGTCGTTGTTGGAGACTGGGACAGGGTGTTTGTGTGAGATTCTGATGTGACTGTGCTCACACCAGGGGATGGCTCTGCTCTAACTCTGGGGGTGTCTGAACTGCTGTGGGTTTGACTGAAAGAGTGGCTGAGGAATCTGAGTGATGATCCCCAGACCAGGCAGTTCTGGAGCAGCAACAGGGCAGTACAAATGGGGTAAGGGGAGTAGAGGAGACTTTTTTGGGGTAATGGGAGCAGAGGAGACTTTTCTGGGGTAATGGGAGCAGAGGAGACTTTTTTGGGGTAATGGGAGCAGAGGAGACTTTTCCCCAGTCACCCAGAGCTGCTCCTGTTGCTCCAGCAGCAAAGTCCCCACACAGCCCTGTGTTTATTGTGAGGGAGGAGACTGGAGCAATTTAACTAAGATGATTGCAGGGGATCATCCATCATTCCAAGCACACCAAGAGGGCCCTTTCCTGGCACTGCTGTTTTGCCACATTGAAGTCTTTGCCTCTCAGCACTGACATGAGGAATTGCCAGGGATGCTCTGCTGAAGGAGGGCTTTGCAAAGCCAGTTTTGCCCCCTCATTTGTGGCAGGGAGGAAAGTGGTGAACACACACAGGGAGGAACCTTAAAAAGTGCACGGGGAGAGTCTGGGCTGGGAGAAATTGGATCCTCACTCCCACGTGCAAAGGGTCACTCTGGGCAGTAAATTACTTGGATGCAATTAGGGGGTGGTGAGGGGGGTTGTACTAACTTGTCCCTCCTCTCCCTCCAAATCCTGCTCCAAGAGGCTCTGCTGCAGGGCCCACTGAACTCAGCTGTGAGAGAAATCAGGCCTTGCAGTGTCCTCTCTTCTTTTGTTTTTGGTTCATTGAATTTTATTCTTGTAATTCAATAAATGTGGCGAAGAAGGCCAGAGGATATGAATTAAATATGATAGGAGACCACAGGAATCCTGACCTTGTGTCTCACAAGGAAATCTTGAAACCAACCCCCTGCATGTACCTATCAGCATTGTAGCTGCTGAAATCATTATAAATGCTATTGAAATACAACTGAGTTCACCCTCTCTGTTGCTCAGCTAATTGCAGCTTCCCTGCAAACAGTGGAGCCCTCATCCCATGATGTGCCCTTTGTTTCTTTATGGATGCTTTGTTTTCTTCTTGTGAAAAATGGATTTCACTTCAAGTGCTTCCTCTGTCTGTTGTGGGGGGGGGAGTCGAAGCCCAGCTCAGCCCAGGCCCTGGGAGGGCTCTGAGCAGCACTCAGGGCCATATTTCACAGCCACAGGACAGAACTTGTATTACTTTAAAGAGTTCATCTATTTATGCTGCTATTTTTTGAAGGCCTGTCTGCCTTTATTGAACCCTGCACTGCTGGCAAGCAGAGCAGGCACTTTGTCACCCAAATGAAAGAATCTGTTCTGACATTTCTCTGTTCCTTCCCTGTATTGGTAGATCCCACACAGGCCAAGGTATGGAAATTGTGGCAGTGCTGACCTCAAACTCCAGGATTTTCCAGCTTTTTGGAATGTTCCTTGGATTCTCTGAGACCTCCCAAGATCCATCTCGGTGCTGTGCACCTTTAGCCCTTTGCATCTTCTGTTGGGTTGCATCAAAACTGCATTTTAAAAACATAATTAATGCCTTTCCAATCTATCCCTCTGGAAGTGCTGTGTGTGTGGATCTCTGGCTGGGCTCAGTGGGAATCTGGGCACTTAAGGACTGAAACTGAGGCTTAACCTGGGTCTGGAAGTCCATAATTTTGTCTGGCATGCCAGAATTTCTCAACATAATGTTTTCTCTACCACAGGGGTACAAATTGCTTGCAAGATTTACATCAGAGGGAAGGTTTACAACCTGCCTGCACACTGGAGTTACAGGCAGGCCCTGGAACACACAATAAACAACAGCTGGAGCACTTAGTTAAAATAAGTATGTATTGTGGTGCTGTAGAGCTGCTCAAATGCACAGCAAGTGTGTAACAAAGTCTGTGTTGGAGAATCTGTCTGTGCACAGAGACACTCATGGCCACTCTCAGTGTGCTCACTGTGCCTGCTCAAGGGGTGAAATGACCTGGAGTGATTTATGTGTGGAGTTCAGAAGGACTTACAGGTCCAATCTGTTGGTCATCCACCCATACCTGGCTTCCTTCTGTCTCCTGCTCCCTGAGGAAAACATACAGGAGAAGAAAAACAGTCTTTCCCTCTCTATTAAGAAAAATGGAAACCTGTTCTCCTGTCCTATACCTTGACAATTCTCTCTGTTGTCTAAAAGAGTGAAAAAGTAAATAGAAAGGAGCACCTTATCTTCAACTGAATTTTCCCTGAAGGACCAAAGTCCCAGGTAGCTCTGGAGCAATTTGAAGAATTGTTGCCTGTAGGTGTTTTCTAAACACACAAGGTACAAATTTATCAGAGCATTCCCTCTCTTCTACATATTTGCCTTCATCTTTATTCTAAATGTATCATTCTCCACCACTTCAGAAAGGAAGCAGGAAAAAAATGAATGACACTTTTTTGTCTTATAAGCTCCTGGATGAGTAGTAAAATTATTTTATGAATCTCCCAAAATCCTCAGTATAAAACATGAGCCTGAGGTTGGAGATAGCAGATCTGGTTTGGGGGCTTTCACTCATTTAAATGATCCGTTTCTCTTTGAGATAATTCCAAAAGTGCTTCAGTGGAAGCTCATCTCAGAGCAACAGGGCACCTCATCAAAGGGTTTCAAAAGAAAAGACGAGGGGAGAGAATCTTCAGTGGAGCTCTGTCCTTTCATCCTTGATTTACCGAGCATATCAGTTACCCCCCTTTGTTAGCAGCTCTTTTCATTTCTAGGTGTAAAATAAATTCAACCATTTTATCAAGATGTTCTTGTTACCAGCCACCAGTATAAATTTTCCTTGCTGGAGGTGGGGGAGAGGTTTCCTGGCACAGCAGTTGTCCAATTAACTGGAGTATTTCAGGCACCAGGGATGGGCTGCCCACTCTGGCTCCATGAATTACCCAAGTGCATGAGGAAGATGCATTTTCTTCTCCCTGGTGTCCCATTTGTGTTCCTGATCTCCAAGTCCTGGTGGAGGGGGGACAGGGAGGGGCACCCAGGTGGGTCTGAGCCGGCACACAATGAATTATTAATTAATAACTGAAGTAAAACAATTTGTGGAGCTACAAGAGCTTTGTTTGCCACAGAGTTCTGCCCTCACTGCCCTGGTGTCCCCTGCCCTGCTGTAGTGACAGTGACAATGGCAGGTCTCCTGTGACACTGTCCCTGGCACAGGACCCTCAGCTGGGCTCATGGGCCTCAACTCACAGAATCCCCCCTGCACTATCAGGGTCACATTGCCTGGAAAAGGAAAGGATTTTGCCTCAACCAACCCTGATATTAAGTCATGACAGGGGAGTTGATTCCCATGTCCCCATTGGGTTTTCCTTTATTTCCCCCAAGCATCCAGAAGTTGTTAATAGAGTTAATTTTAAGAAGTTTGGGAATATCCTGCTGTAGCCTTGATAGTTCCTCTGCTACTCTTGAAGTCAAGAGACAGAGAGGGGAAGGCAGAAGGAGCCCAGGAGGGCAGTCCCTGCTGCTCCAACAGCAGCTCCAGAGGGAAGGAATGTTGGGTTCAGAGAGCAGTGAGATGCAGCTGAAGGAACAGCAGAAAGACCTGGCACATTCCAAGTGTTCTGAGCAGGTTTGAGAGGTTCGTTTTGTCAAAGGCAGCAGGAAGGAAAAGCAGGTTCTTTGATGGCAGCTGTCAGTGTCAGTCTGAGGGCTGGAGGGATGGGAAATACAGGAAACTCAACCAAAATATGTGTGAGAGAATGGAGGATGTGGCTGTGCCCTGGGAAACCAGGATGGGAGAAATTAAAAATTACATTCACATGGTGTTTGAAAATTGGATAAAGGTAAAAATCCTAATAATTGTGAGACAGTCACAACAGCACAACCAGGTCCTCTGTACTAACTGTGGCTGCATCCCAGACCCCTCTGGCTGGTTTGGTCTCCGAGGATTGCACTGTCCTTCAAACTTGCAGTTTCTTCATGTCTTCTAAGTAGAGATAAGTCTGAAAGCTCATCTGATAATTTCTTTAAGCTTTTAAATTACTTCACAAGGGGATGTGGAACAAGAAGGGGATCTCAAGCAGGCAAGAAAACCCTCTCTGTTCCATACAGCCTAAGAGTGAGTTGGGGAGATGTTCTTGAAGTGAAGGAACTGGCACGTTCTCATTGGACAGAAGTTTTTCTCACATCTGGGCTGCAATTGGAAGGCCTGACTTCATTAAGAGAAATCAAACCATCTCACACCCAATGTTGTGGGACATTCCTCACAGAAACAGAGCTGGTCAAGGTTTTTGTGTATTCATAGACCAGAAGAAAACTGACTCTGAGTCATATCTTGAGATCTTTTCCCTTGATGCCCTCTGAATGTTCTCACCCCCTTCTCTGCACACAACAGGACATACTTATGAGGACACAATGACTGTGCTTTTATTTTTTGTAGGCCCTTGGGACTAATGGCAGATTGGAAAGTTTTGCATCCCAAAGCCCCTGAGTGTGATCCAGGCCAGGTCAGGCCAGACTGAGGGTGGTGTCCCCTTGGCTGTGCAGGGCGTGGCTTGGCATGGCTTGGCCTCAGCCCCTCACAAACCCCATTCCCAGTAGCAGCAAATCTGCTGCCACCCAGAGCCTTTTTGCCACTGTCCCTTCACAAGCCATTGCCTCTGGTCAGGCTTGGTGGTCTGGCTGTGTCACCCATTCCAAGGTCCCTGTAGGACCTTTCCTGGGGACACAGAGCACAGGGACTGAGGGCTTTGGGAGCAGCCCCTCAGGAGCCACCTGGATTGTCCTGCCCTGTCCCCAAAGGGCAAGGGGAGCCATGCCAGTCAGCCCTGCCCTGAGGTGGCCCTGCCATGTGTCACCTGGGAAACAAGGGCAGTCCCCTCAGTGCCAGGAGCTGCCTTGGGCTAAACCAGCCTTTCAGTAGCAGCTCACAGATGGATTCTTCTAGCTCTGCTGAATTACAGGAGAGAATATCCCCATCCTGCTCCCAGCAGGGCAGATCATTATGTGGAGGCCACCTGTGTGTTCCCAGGCTCCCAGCCCGAGCTGCTGCCCTATTGATTGTGCTGGCAGTTTTTATTCTATCAGTGTTAGTGTTTTGTGGCAGGGCTGTCCCCTGGGCTCGGGGCTGCTCTCCCAGCGCTCCCCACACCAATTAGCGGCTCCGGCGGTGGCTGCAGCCTGTGTTTGGCAAAGCCTGGCACTGCCCCGGCACAGCTGGCTGCAGGAGCCGGGACAAAGGCCCTGCTCCCTCCTCAGGGCATTTGTGGGCAGCTTTGGAGCAGCTGGACTGTTGTACCGAGTGTTTAACAGAGCACAGGACACTCAGGGCTCGGGGCTCCTCCCTCGCTGCTCAGACTGCAGCCCTGTCTGAGCATCCAGTGGAACTTCGCAGGGCCTCCTCTGAGCTATTCCATTTCCTTTCCTTTGCTCCCTCTCTTGTCAAGGCACCGGCTCCAGAAATTGTCTGTGGCAGCTCAGACTCTGTGTTGTCAGCCCAGGTTTACCTGAACACAAGTGCTGCCTTCAGTGGATGGTCCCGGGGGCACCAGGGGGGCTTTGCTCAGTGTCTGCCTCTGCTAATGACAACTTACTCAGCCACACACTGAGCTCAGAGCTTGGGAAGAACTCTGAGCAATCCAGGCCTTCTCCTTCTTCTTCTCATATTTACTTTTACTGGGCTCTGCTGCAGTTTTATTTACCAGAGTAACTCCAAAGTTTTCCTAAGTGGGTCCAGAGGAACCAACTTGGTACAGAGAGCCTGAAAGGCTCTGCCTTTGCTGCTGGTTGACATATTTCATGTGTTTTATCCTTAATTGGCAATGTGGCTGTGTCAAATTGCATTTCCATTCCTGGGGCCTCCTTCAGAACTGGTGGAGCTCAATATTCTGTCCAGACTGAGTTATTTGATCTGAATTTTGCAGAGGAATAAACTGCTTGCCAATAGCAGTGTCTCCTTTCATCTGTTAGGCTTCCAAATGTGTGTGTCTTTATCCACCCTGTCTGTGGGGCTGTGCATGAAAGGCTTGGTGGCTGCTCTCCTGGTAGTTCAATTTGCAAACTGACTTCATTAAAACCTCCTGAGGAGAGGACTGAGCCACAGGATAGTTTTGCATTGTATTTCCTGTGCAACTGTACTGGCAAATAAATAGAAATCATCCTTCACAGTCAGACATGGAGAAATGAAAACCTCTGCTTTTGTTTTCTTAGGGCAAAGAGCAGCTGGAATTTTACCAGGTCTTGGACTCTTTGGCCTTAGGGGTTTGGATTTCAGAGTACCTGAGGGAGCTGGAAGGGGATCTCTCCCTGCCTGTGTGTGCTGCCAGGTTGGTTCCCAGCCTTCCAGAGGGGCCATCACAAAGCCCATTAGCCTAAAGTTGATAAAGTTGGCACCTTTTCTCTTTTAAATACCTTTTTTTGGCTTTGGTCCTTGATTCCTGCTGTGCCCAGCACAGGGAGCTCCTCCTGGGTCACTCCATGGTCTGTGTGAACCCCAGGGCAGGTGGGCACTGATGGAGGGACCTCAGACTGGCTTGGACGTTCTTGGGCATTCAGAATCCTAAAAGAGACCTTGGAAGTGGTGCCAAGCTTTGGGATTGTCAGGACAGCAAATCTGGGGAAAGGTTCTGTCACTGAACAACTGAGTGGGTTGAAACTCAGCGTTTAAAAATGCAGAGGAGTAAATGATGGGAAAATAAAGGTACGTAAATACACAAAAGGTGAGTTCTAATTTAACTCCTCCATTCAGGGGAAGAGATCAGGAAATCACTGTGGGGAGTTTTCTGAAAAACTCCAACCCTCAATGAGTCTGAAAAACCCCAGTGAATGCAGAGTGCCTGACAGAATGGTTACAGTGATCAGGGAGAGAATAGAACAGGATGGAAAACCCATTTTTGTGGTATTGTGCAAATCCATAATATATCCAAATCTCAAATTATTGCACACAGCGTGGCTGATTCCTCCTTACAAAGGAGAGAATGGGAGTAGTGACAAAGATCGTCTTTTCCATGGAATGGCTTCTATAGAGAGTCACTTGATAAGGTAGAACTTGGCTCTGAAAACAGAGGGCAGAGGAGGGGTGTGATAGGGATCTGTGGAGCTGGGATGGAGCAGGGAACACAACCAAGGAATGGTTATTTACTATTTCTAATAACACAGGAACAGGGGGCAGCCAATTAAATGATTGCACAGCAGGGCTGAAGACAAAGAGAGTGCTTTTCACGGAATGCGTAATTAAATTGTGAAATGGCTCCCATAAAATGAGAGTAAGAGTGGGATGAGTTTGCTCAGGGATGGGGTCACCAAGGGGAGGTGTGTGAGAGGCCTCTCACTCTGCAGGGAGGGGGAAGAAGGAAGGCTTGCCTGCTACTTATCACAGTGGAAGAAGGTTCCCAATTAAAAATCAGGCAGTGGGGTTGAAGCAAGCAGATAAAGATGGTTTTTCTCCTTTGTATTTATAATTAAACTGTGGATCTTCTTGCCAGAGGACATCACAGAGGCCGAGGGTATCAATGGTACCTTTTGTTTCCTGCTTTAGTTGGTGTCCTGTTTGCAGAGCCGCTCAGAGCTGGCAGCCAGAGCCAGGATTTGTTACTGCAAAGGAGTCAGGAGGTCAGGTGGCTCTGCCAGGGGGATCTCAGGCTGTGTGGGCAGAGCAGAAACCACCTCGAACTTCCAGACTAAGATATTTCTATTAGGAAAGGTGGGGCAGGACTGTCCCAGCCAGCTCTGAGAGCTCACTCTGCAGGACTCCAAGTGGCTGAGGCTCCTCTCTGAGCTGCCCAAATCCAGGAGGGAAAATGATGGAACTGCACACACTGTGTTGAGGTCTCTCCTTTGCCACAGTGGTAACCCTGGTCCAGATGATGCCATTGTAAGAAGCAGAAGCAAACAGCTGGTTTTTACCCTTCCCACTGGTGTTCAGGGGCTGTGAGTCAGTGCTTTGCTGTGCTCAGCAGCCCCTGTGCCCCACTTGGCACACAAGCTCAGTAGGTCATGAAGAGCACACGTAGCAGGGAGGGACTTCTCAGGGGCACAAATACTTCCCACTAACTTGAAATAATGCAGGTGATGCCTCAGCTCTTTTACCTCTTGGAACATTTAATTGTGGTCTGGCCACGGGGTTTGAGTTGGAAAAGCAGCTGCTCAGAGTTGGTTGCAGAGAGTGCAGGGAGCCCCACAGAGTCTGACTCCTCACAGCTTCCCAGAGTTAAACTGAGAATATTCTGAGAGTTTGTACCCTGTTCCCTCCCCACTGTCATAAATCTGGAGTGATCCTATTCCAGCTTTAAATGGCTTTATCTGGGGAGAACCTGGTTATCCAGCTGGCCCCACACTGGGACAGAGCTGATTGACCTGCCCTGATAATCTGCCTGTTCCACCCAGTCTAAATCCAATCCCCTGTTTTTGGAGAGTTCCCTCCTGGATCAATGTGGTTTGTGGTATTTTATTAGGTGAAAAGTGCTGACTGTATAAAACCCCCTCGTTCAGAGGTTGATGATCATCTCTTTTACTCTGCACACTCCTTTCCTTCAGAATACATTTAATTATACGGTGCTGTATTCACTGCCTGGCTGACACTGAGGGCTCTGCAGTTAAGCCCAAACACCAAACCAGGCTCATATTCAAGTGCTGTAAAGTCAGGGAAGGTGTTTTTGCCAGCAAGTCCTGCTCTGATTTACGGGAAGCAGGAGGGAGGGGGAGATCTCTTGCCTGCTTTCTTTATTGAATTCTCTTCCTTGCTTTTAATGCCCATATTTAGGTGACTTGAAGAGTAGGAATGGATTTTTTTAATTGCAGATAACTGACTGGTATTGGGCATATTTTTAGTGCAAACGAGCAAACTGTTCCCTGGTGGTGAGGGGGATTATAGAGCTCACTGAGAGGAATCCAGCTCAGGTTTGCTGACTTTCAGTGTGCAAAATCCAATTTTTTTAATGAAGCTTTTATTTGTGTTTGTTTTCACTTGATTTCATGGAGGGGAAAAGAACCCTCCCAAAGCTGGAATTTGCTTTTATTCATCAGCTTTACTGTGCCAGAGCTCTGTTGCTTTTGGCTGTGTGGGAGCTCAGGTGATGGAGGAGGGGACTGGGGAGATCCTGTGCACCCTCTGCTCCAAAGGTGAATTCCCAGTGGATTCCCAGTGGATTCCCAGTGTGAGAGGACCCTGACTCAGTGCAGAGATCCCTGCCCAGCTGGGGTTTGCTGGGCTGCAAAGCACAAACAGTTCATTCCAGCTTTTTCCAGGAACCCCCAAAGTTCAGCCAGGCTTGGTACAAAAAATCTGGAAAATAACAAAGCACAGGAACTCTGTGGTAACTTTTACTCCTCTCACAGCCAGTGCTCCCTTTCCAAAACAAAGACTAAAACCAGTAAAACTAAATTAAATTGTATTTAATACAGTACTGTAAGTACTTAAAATTGACATTATGGATAATATTTTGCTTACTACTCTCTCTGTAACAAATGAAGTTTGATTTTGTTTGTGTGCATGTTCTGCTGAATACTTTTGATGAAACATTGAATTGAAGGATTAGTACCAGGCTGACTAATTTTGGACTTGGCATTTACTGTGAAATTTGTGGCATGAATTAGCATAGTAGCACAAATTCAGAGGTGAAATAAAATGCTGATATCCATTTGTAAAGGCTTGTAAATCCCTCTAGGGTTACAGGAAGCAAAGAGGGGAGTTCTGCTCGTTCCCAAAGGTGTCCCTGCTTGGTGTGTGGGGCATGTCCACGTTTTCTGGAGTGCCCAGGGCATGAGGAGCAGCTTTGCTGATGGCCCTTGGAGGGGGTTTGGTTTAATGAAAGGCTTTGGCATTCAGGCTGCCAATGGCTGTGTCTTTGGATGAGTCACGAGCTGGAAAGTCACTTTTGAAGTATAAGAAAACTCTTTGCTATCCTTTCCACCTTGCCCTGTCATGCCCATGAAAAGGGCAAAGGGAAAAGGAGTGTGAATAAGCTCATTTTAGATGTGTATCAAACTCCAGCACAGCTACATCATCTCGTGCTCCAAGGTGGGCAAAGAACATTTGTCAGTGATCAATCCCAGCGATCACTGCCCCCAGAGCAGCCCCAGGAGCCTCCCCACCCTCGGCTGCTTTTCATCAGCACCACCAATAACAGCCTCTGCAGGAGTAATTAGTGACACCCAGAGGGGAGAGCAGTTCTGCCAGAGGACATCATTAGGGCTGAGAAACTAAAGATGCTGTGCAGTAAGGTCAGGACTAAGTGGTTGGAGAGCAGGGTGGAGGACGAGGCTGGTGCAGCACAGAGTCCCCAGTGCTGCTGGAAATGAGGAGCACAGGCATTTCCACGGAACACCATTAAGGAAATGAGTTTGTTCTGACAGCCTGTGTTGCTGGATACCATATGTTTACCTTGAGGGAATGTTTGTGAAGAGCCACTCGGGGTTAATTGTAAATGTCACAATGAAATCAGTAAATACCCAGCCGTGAGTCTGTGATGGCATCAGTGCCCAGGCCCCCAGTGCCAGGGGGGTGTGTGCCCAGCAGTGTGTGCTCTGAGCTGCTAAAACCCTGCTGAGCAGCTTGGCTGGACCCGCAGGCACCAGGGACAGGCTGGCCCAGCACTGGTGTCTCTGCTCGGGGTGGCACCTCACAGAGGGCACTGCACACCCTGCACACAGAGGGCACTGCACACAGAGGGCACTGCACACAGAGGAGACACTGCATGCAGAGGGCACTGCACACAGAGGGTACTGAACACCCTGCACACCCTGATCACAGAGGGCACTGCACACCCTGCACACAGAGAGCACTGCACACAGAGGAGACACTGCACACAGAGGGCACTGCACACAGAGGGCACTGCACACCCTGCACACAGAGGGCACTACACACAGAGGAGACACTGCACACTGAGGGCACTGCACACAGAGGGCACTGCACACAGAGGAGGCACTAGAGGAGACACTGCATGCAGAGGGCACTGCACACAGAGGGTACTGAACACCCTGCACACCCTGCACACAGAGGGCACTGCACTGTGCCCTGCCTTCCCTGGGCACTGGGCACCGAGCCTGGAGCCACCCCAGGAGGGTGGCAGGGCTGGGGCAGGGCTGGGGACAGGGCTGGTGGCAGGGGCTGCCCCTGCAGTTGCCCTGGCACAGGCAGACAGGGCTGGGCACAGTGATGGAATCAGACACTGCAGTGAAAAGCTCCTCTGAGTTGCAGCCCCACCACAGACCACCAAAGGTTCCAGGATTTTGCCTCTCAGTGCTGCCAGTCCCACATAACCTTCAGGAGGGCAGGGGTTCCAGTCCCTCACCAATTAAACCTGGAGAGCAAACCTGGCCCACAGGGCTTTGTCCTGCAAACCTGGGCTGAGCTCAGGAACATCCTGGTACTCTCTTGCATTGCAGAAACCTTGAAAATTGATTTTCTGTTTTGCCTCTGCCTCCAGTGGCACCAGGCCTTGGCCCTCTGAGGGAATTGTGTCCCTGTGCATTGGAGCTACTCCTGAAAGCCTTAATTTCACATCCTCAAATAGCCAAACTCTGAGACAGACCCGGTATAGGTGGAGGCTTTGCTGGGGGTTGTTGACCATTGCTGGGTTATTAACTCCCCTTATGCTTTTTTGCTCCCCTTTGAAAATGCATTTCCCTGATTGAAAGGCCTGATCAAGAATGTACAGGAATAAATACAAGTCTGTGTATTGATCACCAGAAAAGGATTTTGAAGGGAGTTGGTCATTGTTTACAACAGGAATGTACTTTTAACAGAAACAAGGGATGTAGTCTGTTAGAGCAACATTAATCCAGGGCAAACACTTTGTGGAGCAGCCAGAGCTTGTTAACACAGCCAACACCTAGGGCAGCACTGTGTCCTTAAGCTCTGCTAATATTGAACAATAATAATTTTGGTGGAAGAAAATCTTCCCCTCTCCCTGAACAGGAACAAGACATATTATTGACTGCCACGGGAAAGATGAATGTGCTGGCCCTGCTGTGGGTTAATATTTGATGCTGATGGATGGCACTGGCCCCTGAGTTATTCATGGGGTTTGGCTCCTTGGCCCTCACCCTCGGGCCAGAGCGGGGAACCAACCCGAGCAGGGACTGGTGCCCCAGCCTGGGCTGCTGGGAGGGTCTGGCAGTGCCAGCAGCACAGCCAGGCATGGCAGGGCTGGGAGGGGCTGCTCACAGCCCTGCCCCATCCATCCTGATCTACAGGGGACTTTGGGGTCACCTGGGGGGTCCCAGGGCTGGAGATGCCCCCTCAGGCCTGGATTTCAACCCTCACTGGAGTACCTGCTGGGCAGCTGTGGGACACCCTGTGCTGGTGGCACTGCCACTCTGGAGGTGTGTGAGCAGAGCAGGGCAGGAGGGGCTGCCCCACACAGAGCTGGGCAGGAGGTGCTGCCCCACACAGAGCTGGGCATTTCCCAGAGCTGCCCCACACAGAGCAGGGCAGGAGGTGCTGCCCCACACAGAGCTGGGCAGGAGGTGCTGCCCCACACAGAGCAGGGCAGGCTGTGCTGCCCCACACAGAGCAGGGCAGGAGGTGCTGCCCCACACAGAGCTGGGCATTTCCCAGAGCTGCCCTGGCCCCACAGCTCATGAGAAGGGTTTTTCCATCCTTTATGTTAAAATCAGATGTGACCCCCTAGAATTATAAGTAATACATTGGATAGATGTCAGGGGTATGTTTTGATAGATTGGGCCTTCTAAGTGCAAATGATGAAGGAAATGAAGCCCTTTTGAATGTTTTTGGTGTCCAAATGGGTCATTCTGGCTTGGAAAATAGAGCTGGAAAATATCAAGCTATTTATAGCTTAATGTCTTAATACAACTTTAACATTTTCAGGGGTGTGTGTTTGATTGAATTAACCACTCCTTCCTAGCAGGGCTACCACATCCAGGCATTGCACTGTCCTCATTAACCTCCTGATCTTAATAGGGAAAAAAGAATAATCAACATAAGGAGCACAGCTGTTGATTAATTTGACTAAATAGGATAGAAATATAAAGTACCATATTGCAAGAGTGAAGATTCAATGCACCCCATCTGAAATCAGTTTATTAGAATATGTAACTCATTAACAGCTGGCTGGGCTTGTACTGCAGCATTATCCACTTGGGCAGGTGGGGAGAGGGAGGCAGAATTTACATACCTCTAACAGTACCTGAATGCATTTCATTTCAGAGGTCATTCTCCCAAATCAAGTTCAAAATGTTAATAACAGGGTGTGCATTTATAATTAATAAAATCTTAGAGCCAGTGCTATAGTTCAAGTGCGTTTTCCTCTTATGTAATTAAGAAGTTAAGTGTATTTGGCAGTTGTCACTCAGAGAGCTCTGAAGGTCTCGCTTGCCAAACCTGGGGATGGAAATCTCATTATCCAGGTGGTTTCTCCAGCTGAGGTTTGTGTGCAAAGGCAGGGTGTGGGTGGTGGCACCCAGAATGCCCAGCCCCTGTTAGTGCAGAGGGTAAAAGCACAGGAAGGGAGTGCCAGAACTCAGAGCTGTGGTGAATAAAGATGGAACAGCCTGATGGTCACCTTGTAGGATCACAGAATCATCTCTGAGGCTGGAACAGACCTCTAAGGGCCCCAAATCCCTCTGTGTACCCAGCACCACCACTGTGCTCACCACTGAACCTTCTCCTCACGTGCCACATCCAAACATGTTCTCAAGACTTGCAGGGGTGGTGATGCCACCAGTGCCCTGGGCAGCCCCTTCCACCCCTTTCTGTGCAGAAATCTTTCCTAATGTCTGATCTAAACCTTCCTAATATCTGATCTAAACCTCCCCTGCTGCAACACGAGGCCAGTTCCTCACCTTCCTGTCCTGTCCCTTGTTACCTGGGAGAAGAGACTGACACCCACCTCGCTGCAGGCTCCTCTCAGGGGGTTGTGTCCCTCTGCTTTGGGACACCCAAAGTGCTGTGTCTGACCACAGAAGGGCAGTGAATCCTCTGCAGTTGGAACCATGGGCAGGGAGAACTGACCCCAGCACGGGCAGCAGAACATCAGCCGAGGGCTGAGCCCACCTGGTGCCTCCAGCCCTGGCCCAGGGGGTGTTCTAGAGGTGAGGGGACAGCTGATGGTTGGACTCCATCATCTCAAAGGTCCCTTCCAACCTTGGTGAGTGTGTGATTAGTTAATCTGCTTCCCGAGGGGGTGTTTCAGCTCCACATCACTCTGCTCCACTTCCCTTTTCAAAGGGATTTTCTTTCCCTTCTGGATCACCAGTTCACACCCAGACAAGGTCAGTTGTCATAGAAATCCCTGGCAGGACCAGCAGTGCTGTGTTACATGAATGAGTTGGGAGCTCCACTCACACACGGGCTGGGCTCCTAAGTGGCACTAATTGGCTGTCTAATTGTCACAGGCAGGAGAAAGGCAGAGGATTGATTAGGCGTGGAGTGAGTGCCCCTGTGCCAGCCTGGCCTCCTGGTGCTGTCTCCATGGGCACCCTGGCAGGGTAATGAGGGGCAGCCTGCTCTGCACTGGCTGCTGTCAAAGCAGCATCTTTCCCTGCCAGGCCTTTGCAGGGGAACTTGTTTTACTCCACCAAGGTCAAAGATAGCATCTTTTACAAACCCTGCCTTCACTCAAAAGGCAGGGCCTTGCAGGATTTGCTGGGGAGCAGCACAGTTTTTAACTCTTTCCTTCACCTCCCCCAGCCCCAAAGTTTTCAGTGTGAAACGGGATGAGTCACTCTGGTGTGAGGCAAAACTGCTCCAGGGAGCAGATGGGGGTTTGTGGTGCTCAGGAACCTGTTCCTATTTCCCTCCCCTGGCTGGGTGTCTGCTGTGTGATGTTCAGGCTGCTGGAGGTGCCCAGGGAAGTGCCAGGGTGTGCATTTATCTCCTGATAAATGGCTGCTCCTGTCAAACAGTGAGGCCTCTCACCTGCAAAAATACATCTGAGCAATATGTTTTCCCCTGAGCTGTGGTGCAGGTCACACCATGCAAGGTGCCTAAACTGGGAGGAGGTTCTCCTGCTCTGACACAGAACTAAATTATTAAAGAGTGACTCACTGGAGGAGTAAATTTAGGAGCTAATTTGTGATGTGGAAGTAAGGACTGCACACAAGAAAAAATACCTTGTGTATGCTCATGTGTGCAGGCCCAGCCATGAGACTCAGTGAGTTTAGTAAGGTTTAAACCTCAATTAGTGAGGTTAAACCACAATCTCTTTAAACCTTATTGTGCTCACATTTTAATTCCCCTGTTGCATCAGATCAACAGTGTTGGTAGAACTGTCTCCCCTTTCAGCCACACAGGCTGAGCAGTGTGTACAGAATGTAGTGGTGAAACCTTCCGTATTTCTGTAATATATCAGTGTTTACTCTCCTTTCCCTCCCTTTCCCCACACCCAAAGCAGAAATGTGTTCTGCTTGTGCCAGCTCTCTCTGACGTGCCCATCACTCCTGTTCAACCTTCCTGAGGTCCCAATCTCATGCCAATTAATTGAGAACAAATGCAGGTCCCAGCAGTGCACCAGGAAGCCCTGATGCCCCTGCCCTGTTGTTTCCCCTCTGCCATTCTGAGGATGATGAGCATGTGCAAGATCCTTTAGGTTTGTAACAACTCTGCTCTTGGACTGTGTTTCCTCAGAAATGCAGAGCAATCTTTGCACGGGTTCAGACTGTATATTTTGTGATTAGTGTTTCGTAAGTGATGTTTTGCTTAATGATCTAACATCTGTTCTAGGAGGTTTGTTTTTGTAACTTCCCCACCTCCTGCTGAACGACTGCCAGAAACTTGTCCCTTTCCTCCAAGTCAATCAAAGCACTAATTGCATCATAATCATGGGAAGCAGCAGTGACTGCTCAAGTGCTGAAGGCTCAGCAATCACTCCCTGCTCTGTGTGTGCAGGGAGAAACCTCCCTGAGCCGAGATGGGGGTTTCCTGCTGTCCAGATCCTTTGGGCTGATGTGGCTGTGCTTGGCTTGCAGGGGGAGGATTGCACCGAGCCCTGCCTGCCAGGGACCTACGGGGCCAACTGCTCCTCCCTGTGTGACTGCCAGAACGATGGGACCTGTTCCCCCGTGGATGGGCTGTGCTCCTGCAGGGAAGGTGAGCAGAACTCTGATTTAACTGGATGGGCTGTGCTCCTGCAGGGAAGGTGAGCAGAACTCTGAGTTAACTGGATGGGCTGTGCTCCTGCAAGGAGGGTGAGCAGAACTCTGAGTTAACTGGATGGGCTGTGCTCCTGCAGGGAAGGTGAGCAAACCTCTTGTTTAACTGGATGGGCTGGTCTCCTGCAAGGAGGGTGAGCAAACCTCTGAGTTAACACTCCTGGGCACCTTGGCACCAGTGCCTCTCCCTGTTAAAGGGGCACAGCTGGGCAGTCACTGACTCCACTCTTCTCTTGTCTGCCCAAGTGTCCAAACCCAGCAGGGGGTTGGCTGGGTGTGTTGTCTCTGCCCTGAGCAGGGGCCAGCCCTGCCTGCTCTGCTGCAGGAGCTCAGTGTGCTGGCAGAGCCATGGCTCCTCCACAGAGAAATACAGAGCAACCCCCACATTCCTGCAGGGTTTCATACCTGCCCTGTGTCTCCAGGATTCCAAAGCCCCTGTTCCCATTCCATGCCTGGCGTGGCACACTGGGCACGGCAGCAGGGGCAGTTTGTCCACCCCATTGCTCTGGGCTGTGCCTGGCCCTGTGGATCCCCCCCAGACCTGCCCGAGCTGCAGCCCACCTGCCCATCCAGCCTTGGCTGGTGCCATTCCTGCTTCCCTGGGCTGTGCCTGGCCATGTTGATCCCACCAGACCTGCCTGAACTGCAGCCCAC